>MJUU01013577.1:400496-412583 GCA_002080025.1 Modiolus philippinarum | reverse complement strand
GGGGGGGGTTATGAAGACCTGACATTCACAACAAGATATTTGAAATCATCATGCATTTTTAGTCGTTCATCTTTGTCAGTTTCGAGAAAAAAGATCGAAATATGAAGCTCAATGTACAATAAAAAGATGCGACGAACTGCGTTTAAATGAGTTTCAAATGCACAATTGGTACCCATTACAATACCGATTGTCTGCTTATCAATACACCTTATCAATATATTGACTACATAACGTCTGGCATGTTAGGGATGTTATCCGCAATTGTTTTGTTGTTGGAATGGTGTAATCACTGAAAAAGTCAGATATTTGTGAACTTATTCAAGATATTTTTATCTTTGTCTTAATCTTTAAACAAAAAACACTGTATTTACTCCATATCCTTTCATTGTAAATCTGATGATAAACTTGTCCATTTTATCTGGATTCGTCAAAAGAGAACTAATGTCCCTTTTAACTATTCACATCACATCAAAATAATCTGAAACTAATGCAGCACTTGAACGCCTTGACTGAGTTAGGAGATTTCACATTAACATTGAAAGGATATGGTGTAAAGTCTCTATAAATACATGTTGAAGCCAAGCAATGGGACAATGCTTTTAGTTTTGTTTTTCATTTTGAAGTCACGATGAGGCCTTCAACAATAAACTTTGCTCATTTAAGTTCAAGAAACACCTTACCAAACCATTATAACATGGTTATCAGCATTGAACGTTGTGTAATAATAGATTCAACGGCAAAACATTTTTTTATTATCACGGCTAGTTACAATTTGAAGCAGGCTGTATTAAATGATGACGAAAGTTAACATACTATTTTATTTCGGATTCAACAACAAACAGGCCCTTCAGCTGAGAACATAGACTAACATGCCAACCCAAGAGTAATAATTACCTTTACTAACATGCCAACCCAAGAGTAGTAATTACCTTTACTAACATGCCAACCCAAGAGTAGTAAGTACCTTTACTAACATGCCAACCCAAGAGTAGTAATTACCTTCAATCAAGCTGAGAACATAGACTAACATGCCAACCCAAGAGTAGAAATTACCTTTAAACAAGCTGAGAACATAGACTAACATGCCAACCCATGAGTGGAATTACCTTTCAACAAGCTGAGAACATAGACTAACATGCCAACCCAAGTGTAGTAATTTCTTTTACTAACATGCCAACCCAAGAGCAGTAATTACTTTTACTTATATGCCAACCCAAGAGTAGTAATTACCTTTAAACAAGCTTAGAACATAGACTTACATGCCAACCCAAGAGTAGTAATTACCTTTAAATAAAGTTACTGTAACCTTCCATAACAATGCAGATGTGTCATTTTTTAACTAAACCATTTTTTTTTTCATTCATAATACAGCACAATCGGTATTTGAACAGTTTCTTTTGTTTGTGTCTTTATGAACTCCAGCTCCGGTTGGTATAATTCAATCCAGGTATCTCATCAATTTCTATAGCATTGTAGTTCAAATGAAGTGAAATTCTTTACGACTATCAGAGATGGCAATGAGTGTACTTATTTTCACGACAAATTAGCTCACCCAGGAATATTGACGGGGATCCGTAACTCATCTAATGAATTTCATATGGCAGCATTTTTCAGATTCTTACATTAGTGTTTTCTATTCCAACGAATTCTCAAGAAAGCGTGGTTTAACCCAGGCTCTCATGAGTTCTGAAAAACGTTCTTTAAAAATTCTCAAGGATAGCACAGTTATATAAGCGTTAAATTGGTAGCATAATAATAGGGTTCTATGAATTTCTATCTGCATATTTTCCTCTTGTTACAGGTTATTAAGTTTCTCAAACGAAACGAAACTTATTGTTTTTACTCAATTCTTATTACAAACAAATTGTTATTATATCATTACGCTACAAACACAAAATTTCTGTAACGGGCACTTTATGAACTGAAAATTACTCGACCAGTATCAACTTGTCTTAAGTAGGCTACACCAAAGTCTGATTCAGTCTGACATTTACTGAACAAGTCTCGACCTGCCTCGACTAGTCTTAACTTTCACTGAAAAAGTCATTATCAGTCTGAACCTATACTGAAAAAGCCTCGGTACTGAAGAGTCTCAACCTGTCTCGACCAGTCACGATTTGTACTGAAAAAAGACTTGACCTGTCTTGACCAGTCTAAACTTGTACTGGTGTACTGGAAGAGTCTCTAAACCGGTCAGATTTAATATCGAAAAATTCTGGACATGTCTGAACCTGTATCGAGCAGCCTGAATCAGTACTGACAGAGTCTTGACCTGTATTAAAACGTAGACAAATGTTCAGAATCCAAAATTAAGAGGAAATTTTTAAAAAATACGAAAAATAGAGTGTTTTTCAAACCTCGTTAGGATGAATTAACTGAACCTTCCGAATAACTAAATACGGAAGTTATTGTGAAATTTGTTTCTGCATATGCGCATTTCGACAACTAATGTCTCTTCAGTGCAGATAACATCTAAACGTTTTGAAGACCAATGTTAAAAATATACTCATAAAAAGATCCAAGGGCTTTTGTTCACAATAAAACTATGATCCCCGCTGGCAGCCATCTTGGATATAGTGCGGATCTGAAAAACAACTTTTTTGAAGGGGATCATCTAAGGACTATTGTGGCCAAGTTTGGTTTCAATTGGCTCAGTAGTTTCAGAGGAGAAGATCTTTGAACATGTTTTCTCATACGGTCCAATGTTAAAACTATGATCCCCGCTGGCGGCCATCTTCGATATAGTGCGGGTCTGAAAAACAACCTTTTTGCAGGGGACCATCTAAAAACTATTGTGGCCAAGTTTGGTTTCAATTGGCTCAGTAATTTCAGAGGAGAAGATCTTTGAAAGTATTTTCCCATAGGGTCCAATGTTAAAACTATGATCCCCGCTGGCGGCCATCTTGGATATAGCGCGGATCTGAAAAACAACTTTTTTGCTGGGGACCATCTAAGGACTATTGTGGCCAAGTTTGGTTTCAATTGGCTCAGTAGTTTCAGAGGAAAAGATCTTTGAACATGTTTTCCCATAGGGTCCAATGTTAAAACTATGATCGCCGCTGGCGGCCATCTTAGATATAGTGCGGATCTGTAAAACAACCTTTTTGCAGGGTACCATCTAAGGACTATTGTGGCAAAGTTTGGTTTCAATTAGCCCAGTAGTTTCAAAGAAAAAGATCTTTGAAAGTGTTTTCCCATAGGGTCCAATGTTAAAACTATGATCCCCGCTGGTGGCCATCTTGGATATAGTGCGGATCTGAAAAACTACTTTCATCTAAGGACTATTGTGGCCAAGTTTGGTTTCAATTGGCTCAGTAGTTTCAGAGGAGAAGATCTTTGAAAGTTTTTTCCCATTGGGTCCAATGTTAAAACTATGATCCCCGCTGGCGGCCATCTTGGATATAGCGCGGATCTGAAAAACAACTTTTTTGCAGGGGACCATCTAAGGACTATTGTGGCCAAGTTTGGTTTCAATTGGCTCAGTAGTTTCAGAGGAGAAGATCTTTGAAAGTATTCTCCCATAGTGTCCAATGTTAAACTATGATCCCCGCTGGCAGCCATCTTGGATATAGCACGGATCTGAAAAACAACTTTTTTGCTAAGGACTACTGTGGCCAAGTTTGGTTTCAGTTGGCCATGTAGTTTCAGAGGAGAAGATCTTTGAACCTGTTTTCCCATAGGGTCCAATGTCAAAACTATGACCCCCGCTGGCGGCCATCTTGGATATAGCGCCGATCTTAAAAACAACTTTTTTTGCAGGGGGCCATCAAAGGACTATTGTGGCCAAGTTTGGTTTCAATTGGCTCAGTAGTTTCAGAGGAGAAGATCTTTGAAAGTATTTTCCCATAGTTTCCAATATTAAAACTATGATCCCCGCTGGCAGCCATCTTGGATATAGTGCGGATCTGAACTAGAGGCTCCCAGGAGCCTGAATCGCTCACCTGGCTTTCAGTTGCCACAATGAAGATAACATTTTAAGTTATACAGTTGAACTTAAGTCTCTAAAACTTTGTTAGCTCAAACACCACCAATATATTGAACTGTATTTAAAGTCTGATCTTGTTTAACTATATTTCTTTGTTGCACTTTTTTGACAAAAATGTACTTGCTTATGACCACTTTCAAAACCAGTTTTGAAGTTGAGACATAATTTTGTAAATGGGGGTCAACAGCAATTTTTAAAACCATATTTTTTAGTTACCACATCAATATATATTTGGAAACCAAATTAATTGAAATAGGAAAATGTTGAATTTTCCCTCCTTTTTGGTGGCCATTTTGAAAATGGCAGTCAACAAACAATTTTCAACACGACTTTTGAAGTTGCAACATCAATATCCACCTGGACACCAAATTTCATCAAAATCAGACAATGTTGAATTTTCCCGCCTTTCTTGGCAGCCATTTTAAAATGTCGGTCAGCAAACAATTCTTAACATCTGTTTTGAATTCACAACATCAATATCCACTTGGAAACCAAATTTCATTGAAATCGGACAATGTTGAATTTTCCCGCCTTTTGTGGCAGCCATTTTGAAATGGCAGTGAACAAGCAATTTTTAACATTGGTTTGAATTTGCGACATCAATACCCATTTAAAAAAAACAAATGTCATTGAAATTGGACAATGTTAAATTTTCCCGCCTATTTTGGCGGCCATTTTGAAAATGGCGGTCAGCAAACAATTTTAAGCATCTGTTTTGAAGTCGCAACATCAATATCCACTTGGAAATCAAATTTCATTGAAATCGGACAATGTTGAATTTTCCCGGCTTTTGTGGAAGCCATTTTGAAAATTTCGGTCAACGAACAACTTTTTACATTGGTTTGAATTTGCAACATCAAAACCTATTTGGAAACCAAATTCCATTGAAATTGGACAATGGCATATGGCAAAATCAGGGTCACTTTTTTATTCATGAGGTAATGAATTATTCATGTCACACTACATAATTTTAGAATCAATTTCCGAAGGCCTAAACATCCCGGCTCAACACACATTTGTAAATGTTGACTTTCTACCCTATTGGTACCTCACATTCCATAGATGATCACATGATCGCTTGTTTACAAAACTAGAACACACCGGTGCAGACGACAAGACAAGATTCTGTTGATGGAATGGGTTTGCATTTAGACTGTGGTTCCCTACTTCACGCAAAGAAAATGGCGCCATGGTAAGAAAATATAAAAAGCACGTTTTTTGTGGCTTTCAGGAACCTACAAATCGAAAATGAACTAAAAACCAAGTATATTCACCGGAACTTTTAATCCGGAAGTGGCATCACAGGAAAAGAGAGTTTGCATTCAATGGCCCGTTTGTCAAGGAACGGCCTCCAAATTTCAGCTTATTGACAAAATTCAGTTAGGAATATAAAGGAAAATGCTTCTTTTTAAGAATATTGCCAGGATACTCCAGTTTATTAAGTTCAAACGCTAAATTGGCACCAAGAATTCAAAACCGGTGTAGGGGTAAATTAAAGTAAAGAGAAATTGTCCACAAATAATTCATTGAGTAAAATTTGATTTTTTATCATCAAGCCCTTAACATTGTATTACAATAAAGTCGGCCATATTGTTTTAATATGGCGGTCGTATGCAAATTAGCAAACTGACCTTCATTTTGCCATATGGTGAATTTTCCCGCCTTTTTTGGCAGCCATTTTGAAAATGGCGGTGAACGAACAATTTTCAGTATCTGTTTTGAAGTCGCAACATCAATATCCACTTGGAAACCAAATTTCACTGAAATCGGACAATGTTGAATTTTCCCGCCTTTTTTGGAAGCCATTTTGGTAGTCAATGAACAATTTTAACACCTGTTTTGAAGTCGCGACATCAATATCTATTTGGAAACCAAATTGTATTGAAATCAGACAATGTTGAATTTTCCCGCCTTTTTTTGACGGCCATTTTGAAAATGACGGTCAAGGAACAATTTTCAACACCAGTTTACAAGTTGCCATAGCATGGCAAACATTTTAATCAATTTACACTTAACCTTCATCTTCTCTAGTTATGGATATAAAAGACGACAAAATATGAAAATTTGAAAATTCCACGAAAAAGGGCAACAACTCCTACAAAAATTTTTGGATTTTCTTCAAAATTTCAGTGGGTAGATCTTGATATGCTGAACCTTTTTGCAATTTACACTTGACCTCTATCTGTTACACTTTTTAAAATAAAAAAAAATATATATTAAAATTTAGAAAAATTTACGGAAAAAGGGCAATAACTCCATCACTAGTTTTTGGATTTTCTTTAGAATTGCAGGGCGGGTAGATCTTAACATGCTGATTATTTTCACTACCATCATATTTTTGATATCTGTAACGGTTTTCGAGTTATTTTCAAAAAATGCAATTTACTCCTTTGTTCTATTTTTAGTAACAGCAGCCATGTTGCTTGGTTTTCGAACTAATCGAACACAATTTTAAAACTGTTAACCCTAGTGATGATTCAGATCAAGTTTGGTAACAATTGGCCGCGTGGCTTCTGAGGAGAAGATTTTTTAAATTGATGACAAAAAGTATCAAATTTCTTAAATTTGACCAATAAAGGGCAAAAACTCCTATATGGGTAGTCAGATTTCTTCAAAATTTCAAGGTGGGTAGATCTGGATATGCTGAACATTTTTGCAATTTCAAGTTGACCTCTATCTGTTATAGTTTTTGCTATAAAAAATAAAGAACATCAAAATTTTGAAATTTTCACGGAAAAAGGGCAATAACTCTAAGATGGGTTTTCAGATTTTCTTCAAAATTGCAGGGCAGGTAGATCTTGTCATGCTGATCACTTTTATTCCATGTCAGATTTTTGATATCTGTAATGGTTTTTGAGTTATTTGCCAAAAACAGCAATTTACCCCTATGTGCTATTTTTAGTAACGGCAGCCATGTTGTTTGGTCCTTGGACTAATCGAACACAATTTTGAATCTAGATACCCT
The DNA here is from genome assembly GCA_002080025.1 of Modiolus philippinarum. Taxonomy (NCBI): domain Eukaryota; kingdom Metazoa; phylum Mollusca; class Bivalvia; order Mytilida; family Modiolidae; genus Modiolus; species Modiolus philippinarum. Next base: position 405,633 of record MJUU01013577.1, on the reverse strand, counting down.
GGTGATGATTCAGGCCAAGTTTGGTTAAAATTGGCCTAGCGGTTTCAGAGGAGAAGATTTTTGAAAAAGTTTAGGAAGGACGGACGACGGACGGACGCCGACGGACGCCAAGTGATGGCAATAGCTCACATGGCCTTTTAGGCCAGGTGAGCTAAAAAGAATCAAAGTGGCCGTCATTTCCAAGATAGCCATCAAAATACTAAAAAAACTCAACTTTATCGGATTACAACAAAGATTGATTTGTAGTCAGATTCAGAGACTTTGAACAGGATGCAATGAAAAACAATTTTCAAAATGGCCGACATATATCGAAGATGGTCGCCAAATTAATACGTCGATTTTTCTTTATTTGAGCGAAAATCGATTTCTAGATATATTTTGACACTGCGATCAAGATGAAATCATGGATTTTACGACATCAGCCATTGATTGCGATTGCAAATTTAGTAATTCTTGTTCTTCTCTTTCCGCCAAATATTTGTCTGGCCATTTTCTCGAAAACTAATAGTCGGGTCTTGCCATACTTCACAATAAGATTTACCCCTATCCGAAAAGATGCAAACGGGTCTACGAATTTTCAAAATAACACTTGTTCCCATGTAAAAAAAAAAAAAAAAAAAAAAAAAAAAAAAACGGATAAATTAAAAGTGCACGAATTTGATTAAACGTTTGAGGAAGGTTGCTTAGCACATGCAATGTTGNATTCTGGTCTCCAAGAATTCAATATGGCACCAGTTCCCATGGAAACGACAAAAAGGGCGTGAAGTAAACCTTTAAAAAAAGGTTACTTATCACCTAGGGAATTGGTTACTGGTCTCCAAGATTTCAAAATGGTAACAGTTGCCTTGGGAAAAGGTGGGAATTACAGTGCCCAGATTGAATAAAAAACTCAACAAAAAGGATGCCTAGTACGTGTAGATGTGACTTGAGACCCTGATTTCTGAGTTAGTTTTGGAGACTTGTATCAGCATCCTGATACAGTTATATTTTTAAATGAATTTCACTATTTAATTCATACCGCATAACAATATTTACCATTTATTATGCAACTTAATTATCTTTTTGATAATTTTATCAAATTTATCTGACTTGGTCGGCAAGATATACGTTCTATCAATGATAATGATATTTGCATCTTATCCGAATTTCAGTAAAATGTTAAAATATATAATTTTAACTCTAAACATTACGCAATCCTTGTATAAACTTGAATTTGTATCATGTGGCCAAGATAAAATAGACTGTATGTAAGCGACAAAGATGTCGGACAAAAAATCGGGGATGAGAAACTTTTTCACTGTCATCACGTCACCAATTTGGGTGCCAGTTGCTGCGGCAGGTGGTTTGGTAGCTGCTCCGTTTAAAGCTGTTGACCAATCTATAGATGACGCTAAAAAATCTGACAGTGTTGCCAAAGGAATAGGGCACTTACCTGGAAATTTGGTGGGGAATGTGATAGTTTCTCCGATATCTGCAGTAAAAGATGTTGGAGAGATTATGAGTGGCAAGGTATTTCCATTTCACTTCATTATGTCAAGTTACTTGCTAAGGCTTTTATTTAGCAGAAGTGCATGGTCATGTGGGTCATTGGAATAGATCGAAATTAAGCAAAATATTCATTGAAACATCTGCATGTACTCTTTTTCCTCGTAAAGATGAGTCTTTCAATCATATTTATTCTGTTGAAATATCATTTCGAGGTTAATTCATGGTAAAGATCTTGATAAGCTTAATTATGTTGCACACCTGAATTACATTTATAGTAAGATTACGTTTTCACTTTGTCAAGCAAATCGTAATTAATAAACAAATCAAGTCGTTAGAACGGTTGTTGGAAATTAGTAAAAAGACGAAATTGTGACGAAAAGATTATGTGTATATGTTTTAACGTTAAGAATTAACCTCTACGAATATGACAAGAGTTGTCAAAATGGCTTCTAGAGAAGTTAAATTACTGCAATATTTATATAGGTGTGCCATAATGGAAGCTAATCCCGCATCGTTGACCAAAAGCAATGATACATAGATGTAGCATCTTTCAATATTAATTTGCTCTGTGATGAAAGCGTCATCATGACTTCCAGATGAAGAACAGCAATGAATGCGTTATTACATTTGCTTAATCTTACCATGTATTTATTGGGATTTTTTCCCATGTACATTTACTCCATAACCTTTTTTTATTTGTTCACGAGTTTTATGTACTAGTATATTTTGTTAATACTGGAATTGTAGTTTATGGTTGAATGTTCACAGTTTCTTCGCAAATAATGATCAATAACTCTTATGTATTTCTTTATTTTATTTGCAGAAATAACAAAAACATGTAGCTGGTTTGGTTTTACATCTGTATGTTTGTTGTGGTGATACAAATGAATACTGAATGTTTGTGTTGACTGAAGACTGCTGTTAGACATTGTCAATAAATTAATAATAATAAAACTGAAACAGAAATTTAAGTAATATTAGCCCAAATGATCATGTAAGCTATAGTCATCACTTTGTGTCCGTCAGTATGATCGTCTTTGTCGTACAACATCGGCTCCTTTTAGACGTCAAAGCCATGTTGACCCAAACTTTAAGTTTGTCTTTTGTATTTTTATTGTGTTTTTTTCTTGTGCAGTTCCTATTTACTTTGTGGCATGTGGCTATGTTTTTAGCCATTGAAGGTGTTTCCTGTTATCTTTTTTATTCTATTTTACAAGAATGTTCACTATATGACATGGTAACGTGAAATTCTCCCTATATGGTGTTGGTATTACTATCGTGGTCTAAAGTGCATTTTATCGGTTGATTATATTCAACTTCTTTCATATGACTTAAGCAGCTCATGAAAACTAAAAGCAGATTGAAAGCCCTTTAAAAATATTACTTTATTCTTTTTAGATCTTCTAAGAAAAATAGACGTCGTTCATCGTTGCGACCCAAAAAATTTGAAACGATATTTTGCTTATCTCTAGCTAAAGGCAATATATCCAAATGAATCTTGAATAATGACTTAACTAACAGATAATAAAGGGCTACGCCGAGCGCAGCATGAGTCGACCACTGAAATTTGAACAAGTGTAATTGAAAGTGAGTGTGGACATACTAAAGAGCTTGACACAATAATTGCATGGACACAATAAGGGGATTGACCCAGTAATTAGCTGGACACAAACTAGGCAAAATGAAAAATAGCCCTTATGACTCCTTATGGTTCCTCTTTGACCCCTGATAGCTCGAAAACAGTAAGAGCTACACCAAATCCATTGACATACTACTGAAAGCTTATATCAAGTGGAATCCTAAAAAAAAACCCATCGAAATCCGACGAAAAATAAAAATTTCATGTAATCTGCAAGTTTCCAGTTTTGGCCCCTTTGACCCCTTATAGCTCGAAAACGGTAATAGCTACAACAAATCATCCGTTGACATACTACTGAAAGCTTATATCAAGAGGAATCTAAAGAAAACATCCCATCAAAATCCCATGAAAAATAAAAATTTTAGGTAATCTGCAAATTAGCAATTTGGCCCCTCATAGCTAGGTAAGCAAACAAGTTACCAAAAATCTAATAGCAGAGTGCTGTGTTAATTTTTCATAAGCTAACCATTGAAAAAAACAAAAACTGCATCAAAATTGGACAAAAAATAAAAAAAAAAAATGATTTTTTTGAATTTGCCCCTTTTGGGCCCCTTTTATCTCGGGAACAGTAAATGTTACGTTAAATCCGTTGGCATACTACTGAAGTTGGAAATTTCCTCAGGAGCACACTGAAAGAAATCCCATCAAAATCCGATAAATAATAAAGATTCTACAAATATGTGAAAACACCCAATTTAACCCTTTTTGGTCCCTTTTTAGAAACGGGTGGGGTCACAATAACCAAAACTACTGCAAGCCTTCCTTTTGTACCAAAGAACATTATTTTAAAATTTCATAAGGATTGAACTACTGGAACAAAAGTTATTGACCAAAAACAAAAGTGTCTACAGACGACGACGACGACGACGACAGCACCATACCAATATACGACCGCAAAAATTTTTGCAGTCGTATCAGTCGTATAAAAACAATTCAAAAGTGTCACCAAAGGCGAGTAACATATTTCCAAACAGTTCAGCATATACAGAATTAACACACCAATAGAAGAAAGACTGTGTGCATTGTTAAATTAGAAACCCCTCATTTGGTAATTTTCAATATCTAAAACATATAAAATTTGTTTTAAACTATGAACAACAAAATGCCGAAGTTGCTTTTAATTCAATTTCTGCATATGCGCATTTCGGCAACCTTTGTCTCTTCAGTGGAGATCACATCAAAACTTTTCTAAGTCAATAAACCGAAATACTTGTAAAGGTTGACAAAGAACAAATAACAAGTAGGATCTAAATGGAAAGGGAGTCGTTCTTTATGCAAAGGTATGTCCTTGTAGCTGATTTCGTTGTAAACCCTGTCAGTAATTTGCTTTCCATCAACTTTTATACATATTTCGGTTTATGGTCTTCCAAATAGGTTGGCCTTATTATGCACTGAAGACACACAAGTTGTCAGAATAACCATCTACAGAAACTAAATGTACAGCAACCTCGGTTCTTTACAAAAGACAGAGCCTGACAACATACCAACGGCAAACTAAATGTACAGCAACCTCGGTTCTTTACAAAAGACAGAGTCTGACAACATACCAATGACAAACTAAATGCACAGCAACCTCAGTTCTTTACAAAAGACAGAGCCTGACAACATACCAACGGCAAACTAAATGTACAGCAACCTCAGTTCTTTACAAAAGACAGAGCCTGACAACATACCAATGACAAACTAAATGTACAGCAACCTCAGTTCTTTACAAAAGACAGAGCCTGACAACATACCAATGACAAACTAAATGTACAACAACCTCGGTTCTTTGTAAAAGACAGAGCCTGACAACATACCAACGGCAAACTAAATGTACAGCAACCTCGGTTCTTTACAAAAGACAGAGCCTGACAACATACCAACGGCAAACTAAATGTACAGCAACCTCAGTTCTTTACAAAAGACAGAGCCTGACAACATACCAACGGCAAACTAAATGTACAGCAACCTCGGTTCTTTGTAAAAGACAGAGCCTGACAACATACCAACGGCAAACTAAATGTACAG
>MJUU01013577.1:379954-395541 GCA_002080025.1 Modiolus philippinarum | reverse complement strand
ATATCCAGGTTAAAACGACCCAAAACAAAGCATCTAGGGGTCACCGTACGGTCTTCAACACAGTGAGGAACCTCACACCATATAGCAAGCCCTAAATGGCCCCAAAAAGATAAAAAAGTGAATAAATCAATGGAAACAAACCACATCCAATGACCCAAATATCAAAAAAACTAAAATTTTATAAGAAGACAAGGACAAGCCAATGACCAACATATTTCTGACTTGGGACAGGCGCAAAAATTGTGGTGGGGTTAAACTCGTTTTCTTGGATCAAAACCCTCCCCTATGTGTGGTGAATGGCTAAAAAATAAATACACATAAAGACTCACAGTAAAAATCAAACTAGAAAAAAGTCCAACTTATCAAGACGAGTACCCTTACAATGAAGTTTATAAAACATGAAGACAATACACAATACTATCCGGACAAATGCTCGCAGTTACTGACAGCTAGCTAAGGACATAATTTCCGTTGACTGTGATATCAAGCCTTCTTACATATGAAACTTCAATTGAAATACTTCTAAATACATATGTTTTGTATCAGCATACATGTTGTTAAATGATCTTGAATTAATTGCAATTTCTTTGTTTTGTAATTTATTACAAATTCTTTTAATACAAACAAAATAAAGTACCGACACAAAATCGAGCACAATTATGCCTACAAAATCTTAAAATATTCCCCAGTTGATTTCATGCATTTAAGATACTTTCACTTGCTGCAATAAACAAAGAAGTATTTCGTCAGCTGTTTAAGTGTGACGTAAAACGGGAAAAACGTTTACCTCCAATAGGGTCTGTAAGTCTCGTCATGTGACACCGAGAAATCACGATAAAATTGCAATTTGAAAACGTTTCCCGCCAAAATATGACGTTGCAGGATTATGACGTTCAATTTTTTTGCTTGAAACGTCATATGTTTTTGTTTAAAATGCAACTTCCGGGTACAAGTTTTGGTCCCGGAAGTTCCAAAATTAGACGAGACTGACATACCCTATTATCATGTTCTAATGTGATGCACATGTTTAAATCAGTTTTTCAATTTTCATCCCGATTTTTATTCAATCAAATGCAAAACAAATATTAAGTTGTCTTTTTATCACAAACGAATTTGCTGTCGTTAATTTTGCATTATCTAAATTTTTATTTATAACTAAGTAGTATCTCCCTCATGCATAGCTCTGCCCTGGGCTGATTTCGACTTTTTCATTTAGATCATTCTCTATCAGCTTTTACGAGTATTTCGATTTATTGACTTCCAAATGTTTTTCTCCGATCTCCAATGAAGAAACAAAAGTTGTCGAAATTCGCATACGCAGAAAATAACTTAACAGTAACTTCGGTATCTTGTTAGTTATTTTGATTTTCATGACGCTGTCTATAGGGTCTGTAAGTCTCGTCATGTGACTCACGAGAATCCATGATAAAAAGGCAATTCAGAAACGTTTCCCGCTTTCCCGCACAGTCTGAGGATTATGACGTTCAAATTTTTGTTTGAAACGTCATCTATCTTTGTTTAAAATGTAACTTCCGGGTACAATGTTTGGTCCCGGAAGTTCAAAAATTGTACGAGACTTACAGGCCCTATTCCGTTGTAGGTTGAATAAGGTTTTGACTAATTCAACAGAAACACCAACGGAACAAGGGCAGTGATGATTACAAAAATCAAAAGTCCAAAGACATAGCAAAAACGACAACATAGAAATACAAACACATAACAAGGACATGAAACAGCCACAAGGCATGGAAATAAAAAGACGACATTCAGAACCAAGGCACTCATAGTGTGAACTCTCATGAAAACATTGAGTGACATCAGTTGCTCTGCAAGGATAAGCATGCCCTGTCCCACTAACCTTACTTTTACTTTTCTAGTGCAGTTACCTAGTCGAATGTGGCTTATAATTGAGATTTTAGGACATTGTAGATATTTTCTGTTATCTTTCGTTTTAACTTTACGCTTGTTACAAGACTTGTACAACAAATTTTTAGGAATATGTGGAAACTTGAAGCATTTAATTTTCCAATCTAATTAAAATTAGATCTACCAATTGTTCCTTACACTAATTGCATGGTAGATCAAATAACATCCCATTCTAATTTCTGTAGTTATTACCTTCTAAAACAACCAATTAGATTGCAGCTTCCAGGATTTGGAATCTGTGAACCTAGGATAAAGACCCGTGGATGTCGAAAATGTCATCAGAACAGAAAGTAGAATGGGATAATGTTAATTCTACTGTGCAGTGAGTGAAAGGAACAATTGGTAGATATAAATTTAATCAAGTTCTTATATTTCTGTAAGATGTTCATGTACATTGTTTTATGATTGTGATATATAGTTTCTACAACGAGAACTAAGTTGATTATGAAATTTCTCACATCGAGTTAAATAAATTTTGCAATTGTTTGAAAACGAGGCTTGCCGAGTTTTTAAACATTTCAAAATTTATTTAACAAGATGTGAGAAATTTCATAATTAACGTGTTTAAGTTGTAGAAAATTTTTTCTCTATTGACATAATGTAAAACACCGAGTATTATGTTCCGAATAGATTTGGCGGGAAATTTCACGCGAGTTGTTCTCTCACTAGTGACGAGAAAATATTTTTATCACATCGGTCAGGCGTTGGTTAAATTGGCTAGAAATTAGAGAAATAAGTGTTTTACATGCATAGGCCAATATATAGCTCTGCGATTTTTTGCTTTAGTTAAAAATAATTTTTATTAGGATAACGGAGGATGAATTTATCTAATTTTTATAAGTGATAGACCATAAAGACCGTAAAAAATAAAATGCAATTCATACAATTCCAATTATTTTTTTACACGGGAGGGCTTCAGTTGTTTGAAATCTCAATGACTGATTAAAAAATATCTCCACGGGTACATTGCACTGGTCACGACGTCGGCTGATTTAACCTCGTTTTTATTACCTAAGGTTTCATTATAGACTGGCTCCTTTGAGATCAGAACCAAGTCGGGATATATGATAAACTGTCACAAGGAAAATGAAAAGAGTAGTAATCTGGTGTAAATATTGTCGTATTTTTTTATTTATTTAAACTATCCACTTGGAGCAAAATAGTCCGAAAAACCGTATTGCAAATGTCAAGTGTAGACATATATCACCCAGCTAAAGGTTGCCAAATGGTGGTACAGTTGTTTATGTTGACTACATGTATATATAGTATCACGGGCAGGTCCGGTTTTACTGTCAAACATTGATCACCTTCCATGATCGTGTTCAAAATTGATTAAATAGTCCAAATTATGAAGTATTCTTGGCAGGACTTGGTAATGGGTCTGAAGCTGGCATGTCAGTTAACTGCTAGTAGTCTCTTGTAATTTCATGTTTATGTCCGTATATTTAGTTCTTTCAGTTTCATTTTTCACATTTGACTCAGTCCTGTTGCCAACTGAATTTTACTGTTTTTACGATTGTTTTTTGATTTATCACATTGTCTATAGTGGGAAGGTTTGGGCCCAATAAAACTAGTTAACCCCGCCGCAGCAGGTTTGCGCCTGTCCTAAGTCGGGAAATTTATAAAGCCTTTGTGTGTCTTGTCTGTTTTCTAATTAGTTTACTTTATGTCTATAGGAGTCTAGGATGATGTTTATTTCGCTGAACTTGATTGCTCTTGATTTAGGGGCCGACTCCGACCTGCTGTTGGGTGTGGGGTTTCCTCGCCGTTCATTGGAGATCTTATGGTGGCTTTGAGTTATGACTCCCCTTTGGGTCGTTGTCTCTTTGACACATTTCCTGTTTCCCTTCTTTTTTTTCTATTTTCTATGACATAATGCGTTATTAGAGCTTCTGAAAAAAATTTGTTTTTTTAGATCCAAAAATATAGAGCTTCCAAAAAAAATTAAGAAAATACAGCTCATATTGCTTTAATTTCAAGAGTTTAAACTTTCAAAACTAGTTTTCCTTCCAAAAAAGGGTTAATGAGCAACAACAAAAAGTACATGGCGTGAACCTACGAAATTGAACGTTACCACAGCAAAAATTTGTTAATATTTTAATGATCGAGGATTTTGTTTTTTGAATTACGCAATAACGTCAACGGGATTTTTGACATACGTAAACATTATGGTTTGTGTCGATTTTAAGCAATTAAAAGCCTTTTTCATTAACATTTCTGTATACATGTTTGAAAATTTGTTGCATAGGGTGTTATTCGAAATCCATAAGTAATGAATCAAATTAGCTTAATTAAGCATGCAATGGCGTTTAATAACCATAACACATTTCACGTAGAACAAATATGCTCTTTATTTAAATTCAAACAACTGGTAAAGATGTTACAAGTATTCTTTATTGTACATTGTTTTCTTTTTTTAGCGTGTATTTATTTTCTTCGTGTTATTTCCAACTGCATATTATCATGTTTGATTTTACAGAATAGCTTAGTTTTGACAGAAAGCTATTCAAGCAAGTCATTAATGTCTGATTTCATTACTTTTGTTATTTTCGTCTTTTTAAATATTCCTAAAATTAAAGACATTAATTGTATATCATATCATATCGTCCAAATGTATTTTTGAATATAGAGCAACTCTGGCATGATTTTAAAAAATAATACTAAATATCAAAATACCGAAGTTACTGTTAATTTATTTTCTGCATATACGCATTTCGACAATTTATGTCTCATCAGTGCAGATAAATCCAAAACATTTGGAAGTCCAAATAACCAAAACGTGTAAAATCTGATGGAGAACAAATAACCAAAAGGGTCTAAATATAAAAGCCAAAATTCAGCTAAGAACAGAGCTTTGCATGAGGGAGATACTCCTTAGTTTTAAACAAAATTTGGTAAAATTTAGATGTTGCAGATTTAAATAAAATCGGTTTTCGGGTCAGCACCGAAATACTGACTACTGGGTTGGTGAATACCCTCGGGGACTAACAGTCCACCAGCAGAGGCATCGNAATATCAAAATACCGAAGTTACTGTTAATTTATTTTCTGCATATGCGCATTTCGACAACTTATGTCTCATCAGTGCAGATAAAACCAAAACATTTGGAAGTCCAGTAAGAAACTTATGAAACTATTTTATTGGATTTAATATTTCCGAATTAATTTATTATCGCATTTCTCCTACTTTTTCCTAAAAACCTTTCTTATTGTTTAAGTGTACAAATTGAAAATTTTAAAACAATATTGAAGTGTGACTGATATTCTTTCAATCATCGAAAAAATTCGTTATATTGTAGTCCCCCATTGCACTATCTTTATTTAATCAGCTTTGTGCAAGAGAAGGGCATTTCACTAGATATAAAAAAATCTGTTTTCTGGTAGAATACAACAAATAAAAAATATTTTTTCTGCATTTTGAAAAGTCCGGTCCTTTCAACTAGTAAATGAATTCTAAACAATAATTGTCGTTTCTAGTATTTTAACAAACAATGAAGGGATATGGAGTAAACACGTATGAGACAAAGTCTCTACAAATACATGATAAAACAAAGTGGGCACTTACCTCGGTAAGGTTCACACCAAATTAACTCGCAGAACACTATTGTATAAAGTTCCTTTGTCTCAGCTGTAATTGGTTCACACCTGAAATCCACAGACCTGCTTGGCATTGCTCCATTGATCACCCATCATTCACTATATATGTACTATATTATAGAAAAATTAACACAAACATTGCCCGCAGTTGCTTTCACTTTCAAAGTACTCGAACAAAAATACCATTTTCAAGATTTTAAGATTAAGAAGTTAGATTTAGAATTACCTTGAATTAGAATCGATCCCTTCTTATTAGGAATGAGAAAGTTCTATTAGGAATTTTTGAACAACCATTGAAGAAATAGTTTTTTTTAAATTTTATGTCCAATGGACAGTTTTAACTATTTACAGAGCAGTGAGAAAAATAAATACATTTAAAAATATATTTATTTATAACATCTTTCACCATGTTCATAAAACAATTCTTTATTTTCCAAAAAAGGGGGGGCAAAATGGGCGATGGACATTTGCGCAAATTTACCTGAAAAACAGAAGGACATTTGCGCAATTGAAAAGTGGACAGTTGCGCGAAGGAAAAGTGGACGTTTGCGTAAACGATTTTAGTTACCTTTTTTGTCAGTTTAAAACCCGTTTACCTTTATGAAACAAATATATTTTTGAAAACTATTTTTGAACAACAGTCTATCAGCTACACAAAGATAAGATGCATCAATGACCTAGAATTGAAAAGGAAAAGTTAAGTCTTTTGGAAAACTGTCGAAAATACAATGTATGCGAACAATGTCCTGCTCAGAATCTTATTTCAACCTCCCCGTGTTGAGCACGGGGGATGGGGGCAACATAGAAATTCAGTTAACGCCTACGGAAGAGGGTATATGAATAAAAAATATGCTGAAGAAAGATTTGCACACTTGGTTAAAAATTTTTAAAAGAAGTCTAGTTATCGTTTGCGCAAATGTCCACTTTTCGTTTGCGCAAACGTCCTCTTTCGTTTGCGCAATTGTCCTCGTTTTTTTTTTTGCGCAAATGTCCTACCTTTTTGCGCAAATGTCCATCGCCGGGCAAAATACTAATTTAACATTTATTTATAATTTTACTACTAAACATTTTCACTTTCAATTAGCATGTGTTAAATACAAAATATAGTGATTCATGCAATCATATTTTATTTGAAAACTTACGATATCTTAATTAGAAAACTTTGTTTAAAACCTCCATCATGCAAAGCTCTATCCGTAGCTGATTTTGGCTTCCCTATCAGATCCTTTTGATTATTAGTTCGCCGTAAGATTTCACACATATTTTGATTTCCGGATTTCCAATGTTTTGATTTTATCTTCACTGATGAGACCTAATGAGTTGTAGAAAGTAAATTGAAAGTGACTTCGATATTTTGTTATTCGTTATTTTCAGGAGAAAGGCTTTTTTTTCCAATTTATGCCCCATGCAATGCGCATTCCTGGTATATTCACAAATTTCATAACAACTTCCGCATGTTTTCTTCGTGTGTTTAGTTTTTTTGTTTTTTGTTTGTTTTTTGTTTTTGTTTTGTTTTTGTCCGTCCGTCCATACGTACGTACGTTCGAAATTTTCGTCAAAGATTTCTCAGCTTGTATACACAGGGATGATTTGATATTTGCTTTGGTATGATGAGTTGTACCGTGTCTCCCCTTTTCAAGTACGTCGCCCATCTACTTCCTGTTTGCCGATATGTCTGTACGGCGGGGACATCCGTGTCCCGTGGACACATTTTCTTTCATTTTTGTTTTTGTTTTATTTTGATTTTTGTTTTGTTTTGTTTTTTTTTTTTGTTTTGTTTTGTTGTTCGCTTTTATGTGGTTTTGTAAAGTTCGGGGTTAAAGCCAATTCCTATTATGGAAAAGGGAAAAGGATTTGTCAAATTTTCATGTTTACTACAGAATGTGTTGTCGTTATTGGAATTCCATAACATAATTCCAATAAATAATATAAGTACTGGCAGTAAATGACAATAATGCTATTAACGTCGAACAAACATGCTCATGATTTTAATTCGAATGACTTCAATGATTTTACAAGTTATAATGCATTGTACTCTGCTTTCAGAATGCATTTATCATTTTCTTGAAACTTCCAACTGCTTTTTGTTAGTTTTATGTATTTCGTATTGCCGTGTTTTGACAAAATGCTATTGAAGTGAACATAAAAGGTCTGTTTTCACTTGCTTTTATTATTATCGTCTGTTTGTTCCTAAATTTAAACAGTATTGATTGTTGTTGCAAGTACATTGTAGAAACCGTCAATGGTTTCAAGCTCAATAAAAACATATATTTGTCGTATGGTAAGGGGTATACTCTAGTAAACGCATACGGCTAAAGTAAAAAGGTAAACATAACCAAATGGATCCAAACATGATCCATGTGCGATTTATACAACAGATCTTCTGCTATATCATAATAAATACATGGGAAGTCCAACGTCGAATATACAGAGACCATAAGTGATGTGGCACGATATACTGCACTGAAGGGGTATATCTAAAAAAATTCAGTTTAGCTGCAATAACGATATTATGTTGTTTTCTATCATTTGGGGTAAAAATGTAAATCTAGAGAAATAAAATACATGTATGCAAAAAAAGATGAGGATGCAATTTTGTCATAATACAACAATGTTTTTATAGCTTATATATCATTTCATAATTTTGAATGTCCGGTGCGTCAATCCTAGATTTGACGGTCAAAAATCCAATTTAAAGGCGAAGAGTAGCGGAGCCTGTAAACGAATATTTTTGACCGTCAAATCAAGATTAATGCCCCTTCAAATTCAAATAATATGCCACTATTGCAATTCTAATCAATCAAACGATTGTTATATTAAAGTATTTGTATTGTACAAGGAACCATACTGGACAGGGAACCTTCTTCATCCGAAGCATGTGCATTGTGTAATTGACGGTCAGTTTTAATCACTCAAATACTCTATTACATAAATGTTGCATTGGAAATTTAACTCTCAGTTCCTGTTTAATTTTCTACTTTTATACAGAATGCGTCTCTTATTTTTTCGTTTTTTAAGAACTGTTTCTATTTTGATAACATTCAACTTAATTAGAAAATTAACTGTTAGTGTCATTGATACAACAAAAACTTGGCATAAATCTATTTTTATGCATATCCTTTGTTAGATGCAACAGCCAAAAGCATAAGAATGTATGCAGAACTAAGTACTTTATTAACTTAATTACGATCACATTACAAATCTAAAATGTGTTTCAAGGTTATCCTAGAAAGAAACATTGCCATGTAAAAGATGTATAACAACTGATTTCAAAAATAATTTTGTCGTTTTTCACTCATTGTGATCTCATTTCTTTTCATAGTTAATTTTTCATTATAGAAATATTTAGATTTTCTACATTAAACAAATTATGGCTAAATTTGGATGACAACAAAATTACCGACCGGTGTTAAGAAGAGCCGAAGTAGTGAGATAAAAAGACAAATCAGATGGAACCACCGGAAAAATAACAACCGTAATGATCCTGACGTATACAGGCAGTTCAAAAGAAATAATGGGTTAAACCGGTTTTGTGCACCCCCTTTTCCATTGCGGGAGTGCCCAAAGCAACTCCACAGCAATTGATATTGAAAGGTCGTAGATAGTTAAAGAAATGTGCATTCCAGTACTAAGTTAATTAAAAAGATTCTTGAATCAGAGTTCGAACCGAATCTTCAAATTTTTCCACAAGGGCCAACAATATGAAATGATAGTGGTTGGAATTTCCACGAAGCACAACATATATGTTATAATTCCAGAATAGCACGGAATTGATCACACGGAGTAAGACCAAGTGCACATTGATTCACGGTCAGACCTTGCTAATGTTAATCCTATGAAAAGTCCGAGTTGTTCAGTTTCCCGCCAAATTTTAATCACTTATATCTCATTAACGAGATCATCACCCTATGAATATTCTTTACTGAAATTACCTTTTTTTTATTTTCTAACAAAAAATCACATTTATTTGAAATCCTATTTATTTTCAAATGGAGTAACGAACCCCCTTAAAAGATCGTGTACAACAATCTACTCATCAAAGACACAAAAATTAGACAAATGGACATATTTACAAAACACAAGGTATCTCTGCAATGATTTGAGCCCATCTAACAAATTTGTGTGGACATGAACATCCGTTGACAGTCCAATGAATAATAACCACGAGGTTGACAATACTGGCATAAAAACACCTTCTCTGGATAAAAAAGTAAATTCCATTGATTATCAGGGTAAATTTGTCATTTAGACACAAAAATGCCGATTTGTTTGTTTGGCTTCCAATCACAATAAAATGTTAACGCAGAACTTTAAAGGAAACATGATGTCACAAGTTTCTATTGATTCTATTGGTGGAATTCATAAATCAGCTGGTATTTGCTTTACCTAAATGTACTTTCGGTAATGAACACCACACTGTGCCTAGTCCGAGACACATAGGAAAAACTGTGGGTTCTCATGATACTTTGTACTGTATGTTGTTTCATTCAAAATTGTTCGAATCACACCCAAACGAATAAAAAATTACTTTCAAAACACTGTGACAGAAATGTACGAGAGTAAATTCAATAATTGGATGGATTTTCCTCTCCTGTCTGATGAATGTAAGAATCAGGTATAGAATAATCAGTATGCTATGCTTATACGGATTAAAGTATTGCCGGATGCACCTATTGCAATGCCAATAGATTGTTTTCCAAGGGTAACATAAGAAACTGAAAGATCCTGATTATTTCGACGGTATAGAAACCAAGTGGTCTGTTTATGACTGCCAATTTGAGCAAGATTTTTAATGGAAGAAACGACAAAACAAGTACCGATGGGCCTTCGTGATTCAGCATAACGCATATTAGGTGAACGACATTTGGATGTTGGTGTCGTTATGACGCTCTAAAATTACACTTACAAAACGATTCTGTCCTCGAGAAAGAAAGATAGCTCATCGGTCCGAGCTCTGCAAAGGAAGACATACCAAAGTTGAGTCAACAGCAGAGTATGGCTATCCATTTTGACGCATGGGATATCGAGCATTCCTCACTATACCACTGGATATGCGGAAGAGTCACATCATTTAGCAATACATTCCAGGGTTAAGATATGCCAATTTCCAGAGGCACGTACACTTGCATCCCAACGACACTAACATGATGTAATAGTGTGATATCATTGGCCATCGAAATTGAGGTTTCCAAGAAACCAAAATAAATTAACGTAACTTAAAGAATTCTTGTATTGGCACTCATTTGTCCAGAAACAGTAAACCGGTCACAAGAAAACTTTGAGAAGATCCAATAAAGGACGTTTCAAGTTTCTTAAGCAGGTAAGGTCACAATTTGACAAACTCGAGGCCAAAAAAAAAGTCGAGGTCACCAACTAGGGATTCAAATAAACAAGAGAAATAACAAAATACCGAGAGGTTACTTTGAATTTTGGTTCTGCATATGCGCATTTCGACAACTTATGTCTCATCAGTGCAGATTAAATCAAAACATTTGGAAATCCATGACCCAAAATGTGTGTAAAAGCTGATTGAGAACAAATTACCAACAGGATCTAAATAAGAAAGCCAAAATCAGCTAAGGACAGAGCTATGCAAGAGGGAGATACTCCTTAGGTTTTAACAAAATATTCTTAAAATTTAGATATTGCAAATTTTCAAATCGAATCGAATCGAGAAAGTTGTTAAATGTTTTCTATTCAAATGGAGGTAATAACAAAATTACCTAAAAGAGTTGTCAAGAGCCGGAGTCCATGAGAAAAAGGGCAAATGAGGTGGAAAAAATTGTCGACCGCAATGGTCCTGACTTCATACAGGCATTTCAAAAGAAATGGTGAGTTAAACCGGTTTTATGGCGTGCCAAACCTCCCCTTCCATTGCGGTAGTGTCCGCTAGCAACTCAACAACAATTGCTATTGAAAGTTCGTAGACAGATTAAAGAAACGATCATCCCAGTACTAAGTAAAAAAAGGATCTTGAATCAGAGTTCGGACCGAAACTTTAAATTTTTCCGTTAAGGACTGATATCTATTAAAGAACTTTTTTAATGGTCGTATGAGATGGAACTTTTTGAAGCCTTGATTGATAATGCGGTCACGAAGATAACTATGTCTAATGAGAAAAAAACTGTATAATTTGTGCTAGCTCTCGCGTAACTGTGAAACATACACTCTGTAAGCAGGAGAAGCTGGAGTTGGGGAAATTAATAATTTTGAAATTAAAATCGTCCCTTTTGTCGTAAAGTTTAGCACTGAGATGACCATTTTCGTCAAATTAGAGATGCAAGTCCAAAAAGAAGGTTACTTGTCCGGAATTAAAAACTATTGAAGCTGTACCATCTCGGGAGGGGGGATAAATGTCATCCGGTTTAAACCGACAAGGATTGTAATCAAAGCCGACAGTCCAACACATGAAAGGTTCAAATGACTAAATACCGAAGTTACTGATAATTTAAATTCTGCATATGCGCATTTCGACAACTTATGTCTCTTCAGTGCAGATAAAATCTAAACGTTTGGAAGACCATAAACTCAAAGATGTTTAAAAACTGAGAGAGAAATCAGGATATAAAGTTGTTGTTAAATTAGTGGGTTACACTCCTTATTAATAATAAGCTCTTATATAGGATTTACAAAGTCGAAGGTTCAACTCAGTTGTTACAACTCATAATGCCTGGTAGCATTCGTAAGGGAATATTGCACGACGTTCGTAAAGCTGGACAACGAGATAGATATAAAACACGTCCGCTCAAGCAAATAAAAAAGTGCGATTCTATTTGTAAACAATGGCAAATGATGCATTAAGATCGGGCAGGTCGTTTATACAATGACAAAAACGGAAACCAGGTATGAGATTAGACAAGTTACAAAAGCCGCACACCAAGGCCCTAAGCATCGCGATAGACATTCTTGGCCTATTGCATGGCTACAACAAACGAAGACATTTTATATTATGGTCGTTGAAAATTATTTTTCCAAATAAACCGAGGCGTATAATTTGGAAGACAGTACGACAGAGTCACTCGATGGCAAACCTATTAAAGAATTTATATGTCGATACTCATTCACACCAAGCAGGGTCCAGAGGTCTCACCTGTTTTTAAAGATCTTTGAAAGTCTAGATATTGAGAAGAGTACAACAACCCTTTTCACTGTCAATCGGACCGTATGATCGAGCGATACGACAGAACCTGGATCATGATGTTTTCCATGTTAGTTTTGGGAAACAATGAGGACTTGGATGACCAACTCTAATTTTAAGCATGGCTTATCCTGACTGTGCACACGGAAGCACTAAGTGTAGTCCTAATATTTTTTGTTAGGAATATATATTTCATTTTCTATAGATATGATGACTACAACACTTAAGTTAAATGTCCAACAGATATATTGAGTGGAAGCGGAAATCCATGCAACGTCCCCTTCGATTTAGTTCATAAATACTTAGTTTTGTCGGCAAAATCGCTACTACAAATCAAAAGTTCAGTTTCGTGATTTCGGTATAGGCAGTAAAATATTGAGAAGGTATCAACCTAGCCAAGTATAAACTTGGGTTCAGATAGATTTGGCCCTATGAAGTAATACCGAAGATTAAGACTAAGCGTACTAAATAAGACCTGAAGATATTAACCGGGGATACATGTAGAAACTGTAATATACCATCATATTTTTCTACTGGATATTACAAGGAACTACAAGTTAAAAATTGATGCAAAGCATCAATTCGCCGCCATATTAGGTCAAGTAGAGTGTATGTCTTGGAAATGTGTTATTGTACTTTTATAGTACACGAAATATAAGCTCTGACCTTAACTTTANATTAAATCAAAACATTTGGAAATCCATGAACCGAAATGTGTGTAAAAGCTGATTGAGAACAAATTACCAATAGGATCTAAATAAGAAAGCCAAAATCAGCTAAGGACAGAGCTATGCAAGAGGGAAATACTCCTTAGGTTTTAACAAAATATTCTTAAGGGAGTACGAGTCTCAAAAATTTTGTAATTAGAATTAGAATTCTGACCTTATGTCTTGAAAAGCACATCTAATGAAACAACTTGAGCAAAAAATTTTGAAAATTCTTGTAGGAATTTTTGAGATATAAGACGTCAAAATTTCGACGGGAAACAGATCTCTCTAGAGTTTTCCTTCAATTTGGATAAGATGTTTATAGGCCTTTATATATATGAAATTATAATTAGAAGTTGATTAAATTTTATACACGGTCTATTTTATGTTTTTTTAAGTGACATATGACCAAGAAAATGTGTTGCATGTGCAAAAAATTTTACCACTGTTTGAATGGATAAAACCGGAGGATATAGAATGCTTCTGAAATCTGAGGCTCGTACTCCCTTAAATTTAGATATTGCATATTTTCAAATCGAATCGAATCGAGAAAGTTGTTGAATGTTTTTTTATGTCGAATGGAGGTAATAACAAAATTACCGAACAGAGTTGTCAAGAGCCGAAATCCATGAGAAAAAAAGGCAAACGAAATAGAAACCACCGAAAAAATTGTGGACCGCAATGGTCCTGACTTGGTACAGGCATTTCAAAAGAAATGGTGGGTTAAACCGGTTTCGTGGCATGCCAAACCTCCCCTTCCATTGCGGTATTGCCCGGTAGCAACTCAACAGCAATTGCTATTGAAAGGTCGTAGACAGATAAAAGAAACGATCATCCCAGTACTAAGTATAAAAAAAAGAATCTTGAATCAGAGTTCGGACCGAAACTTTAAATTTTTCCATTAGGGACTGATATCTATTTAAGAACTTTTTTAATGGTCGTATGAGATGGAACTTTTTGAAGCCTTGATTGATAATGCGGTCACGGAGATAACTATGTCTAATGATAAAGTCTGTATAATTTGTGCTAGCTCTTGCGTATCGAATCAACTGTGAAACATACACTTCGTAAGCAGAAGAATCTGGAGTTGGGGAAATTAATAATTTTGAAATTAAAATCGTCCCTTTTGTCGTAAATTTTAGGACTGGGATGACCATTTTCGTCAAATTCGAGATGTAAGTCCAAAAAGAAGGTTACTTGTCCGGAATTAAAAACTATTGGAGCTGTACTATCTCGGGAGGGGGATAAATGTCATTCGGTTTAAACCGACAAGGATTGTAATCAAAGCCGACAGTCCAACACATGAAAAGTTCAAATCAGGAAATAAAGTTGTTGTTAAATTAATGGGTTACACTCCTTATTAATAATAAGCTCTTATATAAGATTTACAAAGTCGAAGGTTCAACTCAGTAGTTACAACTTATAATGCCTGGTAGCATTCATAAGGGAATATTGCACGACGTTCGTAAAGCTGGACAACGAGAGAGATATAAAACGCGTCCGCTCAAGCACATAAAAGTGCAATTCTATTTGTAAACAATGGCAAATGATGAATTAAGATCGGGAAGGTCGTTTATACAATGACAAAAACGGAAACCAAGATGAGATTAGACAAGTTACAAAAGCCGCACACCAAGGCCTTAAGCATCGCGATGGACATTCTTGGCCTATTGCATGGCTACAACAAACGAAGACATTTTATATTATGGTCGTTGAAAATTATTTTTCCAAATAAACCGAGGCGTATGATTTGGAAGACAGAACGACAGAGTCAGTCGATGGCAAACCTATTAAAGAATTTATATGTCGATACTCATTCACACCAAGCAGGGTCCGGAGGTCTCACCTGTTTTTAAAGATCTTTGAAAGTCTAGACATTGAGAAGAGTACAACAACCCTTTTCACTGTCAATCGGACCGTATGATCGAGCGATACGACAGATCCTGGAACATGATGCTTTCCATGTTAGTTTTGTGAAACAATGAGGACTTGGATGACCAACTCTAATTTTAAGCATGGCTTATCCTGACTGTGCACACGGAAGCACTAAGTGTAGTCCTAATATTTTTTGTTAGGAATATATATTTCATTTTCTATAGATATGATGACTACAACACCTAAGTTAAATGTCCAACAGATATATTGAGTGGAAGCGGAAATCCATGCAACGTCCCCTTCGATTTAGTTCATAAATACTTAGTTTTGTCGGCAAAATCGCTA
>MJUU01013577.1:354518-379760 GCA_002080025.1 Modiolus philippinarum | reverse complement strand
TTAATTATAATATATATATATATATATATATATATATATATAATTCAGAAATATATACTATCTAATAACCCGTGCATCGTGTAACAGAATTGATAAAACTGTATACAGATCCAGATGTCAAGAAGCCATTCCCGGTGCATCCAGTCGTGACTGACAACAAACGTGATCTCGGTGTCTACACGAGATTTTGTTTAATATCAATTTTATTTCTGCTGTCATCCGAAATGATTAAAGAACTGACAGCTCATAATTAAAATCTGCATGAATTCTGAAAAATAGATATGTGTGTTTATTTTTAAATGTTCCTTAATTTATAAGACATGTTTAAAGAATTATAGAAATATGCAAGAATTTTATGCAATGAGTTATATTTTCTGTACTCCTGCTAAAAATGAATTAAAGCACAAGACAAAGAAGAAATCATTACATGTACACTATATTACGAAAAGATATGGAGTAAATGGACATGAGACCATAACACACATGTTAACTCCAGCTGCAATAATTTTAATGAGGTGTATGGCCATTTCGGAAATTTATACCTCATCAGCAGCAATAGAACCCAAACAAAGGAAATCCATAGTTTCAAAAAATGTTAAAAATGCATTTTACGAAGAATTAAAAAAGAAACTTTAAAACTTTTTTTCTTAAGTACTCTTATAAAAAAGGAAAATGCAACGCGATTCTGCTTTAAAACCGCTTTTTCCACGATATCTTTTGAAATGCCTGTACCAAGTCAGGACCATTGCGGTCAACAATATTTCTATATGAAGAAGATGCATTTTATGATCTTTCGGTAGTTACCTTCAAGTGAACAATATCTAAGCGGTATTCAGGACAAAAATAACACCGAAAGTACTATATTAATTTAGTCTCTGCATATGCGCATATCGACAACTTATGTCCTTCAGTGCAGACCAAACAAAACATTTGGAAATCCATTAACCGAAATATGTGTAAAAGCTGATAGAGAAGAAATAACCAATAGGATCTAAATAGTAAAGCTAAAATTACATAAGGACAGAGCTACAATGAACATGTATGCTAGAGGGAGGTAAATGTAATCGCTTGTTGGGCCAGAATTGTGTTGATCTAGAGAAGGGTTGTGGTTGTGAATACGCTGCATTGTTATTTGACTTGACGTATTTAATTTAAAAAAAACGATAATTTTTTTAACGTTGTCTATTAAGACGTACCAGTTATCGCCGTGCACCAACTGTCGCCAATTTTCACGTGCCTCGAGATCGTGCGTGACTTTTGCAAGCTTTGAACTCTGCTTTAGATTTGCAATTGTATGGGTGTGGGAGTTGGATCAGCACAACAGCTCGATATTTGTTGATACATGCATATGAATTTACCATAATTATACATTAAACCATACCGAAATACTTTTTGCCCAGAATATTGACAATCCTGTGTTAATTGAAATTCCTCTCTCGGATGGACAACCAAGAGCTAAAAACATTTGTCTGACGCTGCAATTAACACCGCTGATTTTGAATAACAAATAATCGTGATTTCAATCCCAATAAATAAATTTTTGGCTTCTAGTTGCACGCGATAATGTTCAACTCCCACTACTTATTAAGTGTGAAAAGCAATAGAGTGCACTGTCTACAAAGTCAGCAAGCATACTTAACTCAACCACAGTCTGATGCTAATTAGAAGTTATTTTCATGTTATAATATAAGCTAAACTTTTTAACGAATCTACTTAAAATTGGGAATAAAAAAATTACAGTATGATTTTTATGCTTTGACGAAGTTTTGCAGGATGGATTGCGACACCATTGAAACAGCTCCAGATTTAACAGACTGAAATGGATTCAAAAACATGCTGCCCTTTGCAATTTCCAACCTCACCCTTTCTTTAAGGACGACACATTCATATTTGTTTTATAAGTGAAAGTAACTTTGTATTATTAATCGATTTTCAACACAACTTAATTAAAATACAATAAAGCAAAAATAATACACACAAAAAGAAAAATAATATTAAAATATAGAAAACGACTATTTTGCAAATTGAAGTGAGCAAAATGTTACCGGTAATCCTTTAATATCCTAAGAGATTAATTTTCAGGTTTTAGCACCTTCCGGTTTCTGATACTACAAATTTTCCCATCTGGTTTATCAGATAGGCAACTACTCAAGGATTTTTATATATTAGGTTTGGCGTGCCATAAAACCGCTTTTTCCACCATTTCTTTTGAAATGCCTGTACCAAGTCAGGACCATTGCAGTCAACAATTTTTCCGCTTGTTTCCACCTGATTTGTCTTTTTACAAATGTTTTATCTCATGGATTTCGATTCTTGACCACTCTGTTGGATAATTTCATTATTACCCTCATTTACTCGTAGGTAAAAAAAAGGAGAACATTTCTGACTGTTTTGAGTATGCTATATACAAAAATATAACTTCTAGCTATAGTTTCCAAATTTACATCTAAGGCAATGTCCAAAGCAGATTGGCGATCTAGACTTGACCGAAATGTTTAAGCTAAAATTACAGTACTTCGGAATTACCTCAACGATACACTTTGTTCAAAATGTGTTCATTCATCTACCCTATGATCATCGGAGAAACGCTGAAAATTGGTTAGGGTCCGGCAGCAGGTCGAAAACATTTGTTCCGTGTAATTGAATTTTTTTTAATTTAAGAAATATGCTACCTGCTGTAAAATGAGTCTAAACTATTTACATATCTAACAAAAAAATAAGCATAATTTTAAAAATGCATTATTTTTAACGATATTTCGCATCAGTGAAATTGGTCGTTACAAAAATATGCCCAGAGAATAAAGAACATGAAAAAAGATTTCTCTAATGATATGTCAAGTTTAAACCGGTTTTGACCCGTTAGGTAAATTTTCTTTATTCAACGTATGTTGAATAAAGCCCCGTGCTATTTCCCGCCAAATCTATTCGGAATACAATTCTCGGTGTTTATCATTGATCATTGGAGAAAAGATTACACCACTTTATCCCGATTATTTTCATATTTTATCCACTCTCGATAGTTAAATTTAAAAATTTTAAAATGCTCGGCAAGCATCGCTATTAAAATTTCAAAATTTAGCTATCTCTAGTGGATAAAATATGGTAATGAACGGGATCTTGTGGTGTAATCTATATGTATTGAATTGAAGAAGGATCCAACTTCCTTCCATATTGTAAAAATAATGAGCCTCACAGTTGTAGTCTTTTTGAAGACATCGTTACATAACAATAGTCACCCGTTGATATTCTTAAATACATCTTAACTAGAAACATAACCCTTTCATCGACTTAATGTCCTCTTATAAAACAGGCATTAAAACTGAAATCATAGGGTCCCCACCAGCCCAGGAGTCAATTTTTTTCCGTGTTTCTGATTTTGTCATTATCTTTGGATTATTCTTTCGTTTCGATTTCATAAATTTTCTTAAGTAGCAAGAAGGTGGTCCGTTTTTAATATTTTACTACAGTAATATGTTTTGCATTTGCTGTATCCAAATGGATGTTATTTGCCAGTAAAGTTTTTCAATTAGAGTAATTATGAAGAAAAAATCGTTAATCTTCCCAAGTCAGGTGTTTGAGGTCCTTTCCTTCCCCACAAAGGGAAGTCGGATTGTGGGGAAGGACATGACCTCAAAAACACTTGACTTTGGAAAATTAGACTCAGCTGAAAACGCGTTTTGACTTCAAGATTAAGAAGAACAATAAAAGCGATGTTGAATTGCTTAATTTTACAATATATATTTAGCCCAGTCCTTTGATTTCAGCTTCCGCTACATAGACGATGTTCTTTCTCTACAAAATCCAAAATTTAAAGAATATTTACATCAGATCTATCCCAATGAGCTTGAAATTAAAAAGATAAACTGATACACCTACTTCAGCTTCGTACCTAGATCTTTAATTGTATATTGACGAAGATGGACGTTTGAAATCTATGCTATATGACAAGCTTGATGATTTTAACTTCCCAATTGTGAACTTTCCCTTTCCTATAGCAGCAACATACGGAGTGTAAATTTTACAGTTGATTCGTAACTGTCGTGTATGTAGTTTGAACATTGATTTTTTAACAGAGTAAAAACACTGTCACAAAAGCTGTTTAGTCAGAGCTTTGTTAGTCCTATGTTAAATTCATCCCTCAAGAAATACTATGGCCGTCATCATGACATCATTGATGTTATGACGTGTCAGTGTCCCAAATGACTGCGGACATATTCAGCTGCATTCACGTCTTCCCGGATTTGACTATACCGAATTTAATATTTTCCTAGATTGATTCACTTACAGAGTGACGGGTGCTGTTAACACAGAAGGACATTCTTACCCTTCCGGAGCACCTGATGTCACTCTCAGTTTCATGGGAGTTCACACTGTGAGTGCCTTTATTCCAACGGTCAAGCGAGTGACAAAAGTTTCAATTCAAAGATATTTAATTTCACACCCCAAGCCGACGCTCGCAAATACTGACCGCAGGTATAGAAACATTGTTGATAATTGATCGACAGCGATGTATGTAAATCAATTGATTGAAAGCGCGACCCGCAGAAGATTTTAAATTTGATTGGATAGTTTTAATATTATGCAACCAGTCAAAGTAAAATCTTATCAAGACACTACTGTCAATCAGTTATTCTGCATACACGATCTATCTTGTCTGCTGTCAATAAATTAACAATGTCATTGAATGTGTAAAATATTTTTCTTTCTCCGCAGGCAGTCTTTCGGAGCGTCGGCTTGGGGTGTAAAATTACATCTATTCAAAATGAAACTTTTGCCACTTGCTTGACCGTTGCAATATTTTGAATGATGTGGATTTTTTTTCATTTTTGTGTTTTGTGGCTGTCTAGCGTCATTGTTTTCTGTTTTCTCGTTTTTGCCGTGTCTTTGGACTTCGATTTTTGTAAATACCTCTTCTTTGTTCCTTTGGTATTCTACTGCCGTTGTTTGTAGAGACTTTGTCTCATTTGCATTACTCGTTATCCCTTCATTGTTTATCTATTAACAAAATAGACCATATCCGACCTAGGGTATTAGGATTTACCAGACTACTTTGAAATACGTCACAGTATAGAAAACGTCACGTCATAGAGCCTAAAACGTCATGAAGTTGGTCACATTTGGCGGACACGTTTGTGACGTAGGGCGGACAAACAACAACTGGTGAATCTGAATACCAGAACTCGGATATGGTCTATTGAGACTCTACATATTATTGGTGTGCTTTTACTTACTTTTCTTGCAACAAATGGCTAGAAAGATTATACAAAATAAAAATAAACAATCAGAATGCAGTCTGTAACACTGATATCAGTAAAACATTACATAACGAATTGACAGACTCTATGTTTTACGGTAAAGTAAACTATAACTGACAGTTAACATATTATATTGTTAGCATGTATCCTTTAAACTGTTTGGCTGATTATCTAATGTGAAGTAAAAAAAACGCTTTGAGAATGTTAGTTTCTAGACATTCGCAATAATTGTGATGGGCTTGGTGAATCTTTAAACTCTGATGCAGATATGCACCTAGATTGGAGCGGTAGTTGCATCAAAACAACAGCTATATGAATCTACCATAACTGTTTATAAAACCATTCTGAAATACTTTTACCCGGAAAATTGACAATCCTGTTTTTGCTTTAATATCAGTGATACAAAACAAATATTCGTGAGTTAATCCTAATAAATGGTTTCTAGTTGCACGCAGTAATGTTCAACTCCTGCTACTTACTAAGTGTGGTAAAGCAATAGAGTGCACTGTCTACAAAGTTAGTAAACATAGTTAATTAGCAGTTATTTTCATGTTTTTATATTAGCTAAATATTTTTACGAATGCACTTTTAATTAGGAATGAAAAAAAACAGTGTGATTTTTATGTTTTGACGAATTTTTGCAGGATTGGAAGCGTCAACATGCAACATCCCATTTTAACAGACAAAATATGCTACCATTTGCTATTTAAAGCTTCGCCCTGTGTTTAAAGATTGTGTAAATAATCGATTTTCAACACAATTAAATTACAATCAATAAAGAAAAAATAACACACATACAAGCAAAACACAAAACAACCCCAAAAATAGCAAACGATTATGAGCAAAATGTTGCCCGTAATCCTTACGCAACCTAAGACATCTATTTTCGGGTTTTAACCACCTTCTGGTTCTGAGACTACATATATTCTCATCGGGTTTATTAGATTGTCTACTACTTAGGAGATAACTGTATTGTGTTGAAGATTTGGAGGCATCGATTTGGGATTTGATGGTTGCAAAATGGATTTATTGGCGACGCGTTGGTAGAATTTTCTGTAGGTTTATATAGGAAATTCCGAGGCACTGCCAAATCAAATGGATCATTGTACGCATAGATACAGATTTCCATCAATTTCAAGGACAATGATTTACCGGGGTTTCAAGTCAAAACGTCTGGGTAATGGCCATTGGTTAATTACTAATTAATATATTTAACTCTGGACATTTGTTTGATACCAAGCAGCCCGTTCACAACTCTACAACTACAAAAATTTACTAGTATGTGGAATGAAATGCTGTTTAAGCTTACTTTTACTGGCTGAATGAATATCTGCTGGAAGCAACGGATTTCGTAAAACAGTCGCAGAGAAAGTGAGTGTTGGGGAATGGACTGCCTGTGCATGTAGGTCTGCTTTGGTTGAATGTCAGCTTACGTTTGTGAATGTTAAGAAATTTTTTTGTTCAGCTTTTTGATGGCTATGTTTTTGGTATCGGAGATAATTGTTTGCAGCATGGGTGTGCTGTTGTCTGTACTATCGGCCAAGGGCGATCATTATAATAGTCTAAACAATAGATGCGATCCCGATAAAGAAATTATTACTGTAATAAAATCATTAATGTTTATTAGGGCCCCGCATCGAGATGCGGGTGCCCTATAGTTTTCACTTTGTCCGTCCGTCCGTCCGTCCATCCGTCCGTCCGTCGGTCCGTCCGTCTGTCCTTCAACAATTTTTTTTGGTTGAAGTTTTCTGGGCTTTGACAAGTGGGAATTATTTCATATTTGGTTTGAAGCTTAATGATGATGAGTTGCACCGTGTAAGCAATTTTCAGGTTTGCCGTGCCATTACTTCCTGTTTTCCGATACTTTAACTTTTTATTATACCACTCTATGGATTAAAATTTTTCATCAAAGTTTTCTGGGCTTCTACAACTGGGAATGATATGATATTTAGTCTAAAGCTTCATGATGATGAGTTGTAACGTGTAAGGTATTTCAAGGTTTGCCGTGCCACTACTTCTTATTTGCAGATACTTTCACTTTTTATTATACCACTCTATAGATGAAAATTTTCGTCAAACTTTTCTTGGCTTCTACAACTGGGAATAATTTGGTATTTGGTCTAAAGCTTCATGATGATGAGTTGTATCGTGTAAGCTATTTTCAGGTTTGCCATGCCACTACTTCCTGTTTGCTAATACTTTAACTTTTTATTGTTCCACTATATGGATGAAAATTTTCGTCAAAGTTTTCATGGCCTCTACAACTGGGAATAATTTGATTTGGTGTAAAGCTTCATGATGATGAGTTGTATCGTGTAAGCTATTTTCAGGTATGCCATGCCACTACTTCCTGTTTGCCGATACTTTAACTTTTTATTGTTCCACTATATGGATGAAAATTTTCGTCAAAGTTTTCTTGGGCTCTACAACTGGGAATGATTTGATATTTGGTGTAAAGCTTCATGATGATAAGTTGTATCGTGTAATCTATTTTCAGGTTTGCCATGCCACTACTTCTTGTTTGCCGATACTTTTTAATTTTTTATTGTACCACTCTATGGATGAAAATTTCCGTCAAAGTTTTCTTGGCTTGTACAACTTGGACTGATTATAAATGTGCTATAAAGCTTCACGGTGCCATGTAAGCGCTTTTTAGCTTTGTTATGTAACTACTTCCTGTATAGCAATACTATGATTATTTGGTACACCACTTTGTAGATGAGTTGTACCATGATACCGATTTTCCAGTTTTTCCAGTCACTACTTCCTGTTCACTTATACTTTGATTTGAGACTACTTCTTTTATTTCCTCCAAAAAATCACAAACAGAATGTTAATTTTAAAATATTTTCATAAACAAATGTTGATTATTTGGTACAAAGGAAGTTACTGCCTATTGCGGGGCCCTCCTGCGTTCAGCAGTACCTCTAGTTACAGAAATAATGATTTTTTCAACATTCGAATATATTACTTGACTATAATAATGTTCTCGTCGATTCACAATTGGCCGATAGTGGTCTGCATGTCTGAATGACGCTCATCGTAATCTGCTTGTTGAATTATATAATAAGATAGTTATCACAACTCCTCGTCGCGATTTTGTTGATCTCTTTCAACATGTGTCATCACAGGCTAAAAGTTACAACCATACATAAAAGATGAAGAGATGTGCATTGCCTCCATTTAATTTAAAAAAAACGTGTAGTAATAGTGTAAATTTCAGGAATCTATACCTTAAAAATTATTTAATTTACCAATCAGATATATGACAAACTACATTAGAATTAAAGATTTTTGTTCTTCCAAAAATGGATAAAAATGTCTATTCTTCTGGCAAAAAATGCACAAATTATTCGATTTAAGCAAACACAAATACACTTGTTTTCCTTTTAAAGAATCATACATCTTGTTAATTTAACTTTTCTTGGTTTCCGTTTTGATGATATTATTTGCGATTCTGTAACTTTTATTTTTTTTCTGAATTTCAGTGGCTTAAAAATAGACATTTTTTTCTGTTTTTCCAAACAGCCAGACAAATAGTAAAATTTGTCTATTTTTCCGACAATAAATGATGCATACAACATCAAATTATTTTCGCATTTTTAATATCCAACGGCTTAAAAATACTTTAACGTAACATTTATTTCACATATTATATGTTATTTATTCAAATGTAATAAATTATATAAAAAAAACTTTTCTACATGTCAACTGCCGGAATTTTTGTATATTCTTCTGGCTAGACGGAAAAATAGCCACTTCGTTTCATATATTACTCGTAGGTAAAAATGTAAAATATTTCTGATTTTTTTAAGTATGCTTTATACAAAAAATATACCTTCAAGCTACAGTTTCCAAGATGACATCAAAGGCAATGCCAAAAGCATTGGTGATATAGACCTGACTGACACATTTGAGCTAAAATTACCGTACTTGGAATTGGCTCTTGAACAACGATACACTTTCTTCAAAATGATCATCTGAAAAATGATGAAAAAAGGCTCAGGGTCAGGCAACAGGTCGAAAACTCTTGTTCCTTGTAATTGGAGTTTTTTTTTAATTTACGAAATATTCTACCTGTTATATGAATCTTAATTATTTATATAGCAAAATAAAAAAAAATAAATAAGTATAATATAAAAAATGCACAATTTGTCACGAAATTTCGCATCTTTGAAAGTAAATTAGATGTCAGGAAGTAAATTAGATGGTTTTACCATAAAAAAATTACCCCAGAAAACAAAGAACATGTTAAAAGATGTTATGAAATTAAAGATGATTCCAACTTCCAGATTGAAAAAAATAATTAGCGTCAAAGGTGGAGACTTTTGGAAGATACCGTAACATAACATTCTAAATGTTAAGATAGTCACCTGTTGATAATCTCAAATACATTTTAACTCAAATCATAACCCTATCATCGACCTCATGTCCCCTTATAAAACAATCATTAAAACTGATATCATAGGGTCCACAACAGTCAAAGAGTTAATCTTTTTTTGTGTGTGTGTGTTTCCAATTTTGTTATTGTCTTTGGATCATTCTTTCTTATTTCCACAAACTGTTTGGTTTAATTTATTTAAGAAGAGAGAAGGTAATCTGTTTTTGTGTCGCCTGCTGTAAGCAGATTCGAGACATAGGGATAACTATCTGTTCTATTGCGTCGTCGTCCTGCATCGTCTGTCGGTTTTTGTATCCGCAACTCCTCCAAAACTGCTTGTCCGATTTCAACAAACTTTCAGGTTATGTCATTGCCCTGGTGTAGCTGTGCATCTGATTCATAGAATTTTGTTTTTACAGATTTAAGAGGTTCACCGAACTAAAATAGCTTATTTGTTATTCTGGTTTTTGTATCCGCAACTCCTTCAAATCTGCTTTCAATCAAAATTTCAGCTTATGTCAAATGTTCCCTGGTGTAGTTGTGCATTTGATACTTAGAATTTTGTTTTTATTTTTAAGATTTTAGAAGTTCACCGAGCCAAAATAGCTCATTTGTTATTCTGTTTTTGGTATCCGCAACTCCTTCAAATCTTCTTGTCCGATTTCAACCAAATATTTA
The DNA here is from genome assembly GCA_002080025.1 of Modiolus philippinarum. NCBI lineage: Eukaryota > Metazoa > Mollusca > Bivalvia > Mytilida > Modiolidae > Modiolus > Modiolus philippinarum. Next base: position 369,446 of record MJUU01013577.1, on the reverse strand, counting down.
AGATTTATCACTGCCTAGGTGTAGTTGTGCATCTAATACTTAGAATTTCGGATTTACAGATTTTTAGAGGTTCACAGAGCCAACATAGTTCATTTATTTTTTTGGTTTTTGTATCCGCAACTCCTTCATAACTATAAGTCAGGTTCCAACCAAACATGCATGATATGTTGTTCACCTGATCTATTTGTGCATCTGATACCTAAAATTTTAATTTTATAGATTTTAGAGGTTCACAGAGCCAAAAAAGCTCATTTGTTAATTCAGTTTGATGATTTTGAACTCCTTTAAAGCTGTAAGACAACCAAACTTTCCGGATATGTTTTCCAACTGATATAATTGAGCACCTGATACTTAAAATTCTGATTTTACAGATTGAAGGTCACCGAGCCAAAATAGAGTATTTGTTGCTTCAGTTTGTTAACCTGCGTTTCCTTCAAAACTGTCCGTCAGATTCCAACCACACTTTCAGTACATGTTGTTTATTTGATCTGGTTATACACAATATACCTAAAATTTTGGTTTTTTCAGATTTTAAAAGTTCCCAAAGCCAACATAACTCATTTGTTAATTCTGTTTGTAAATCTGAATATGTTCTTCGAAAATAGAATTCATATTCTAAACAAATTTGCAGGGTATAATTTTCTCCTAATCTAGACATGCACCTAATACTTAATAGTTAAATTTTACAGATTTTAGAGGTTCACTTGGCCAAAAACTGATCTTCTGTAGTGCAGGCGACACAAGGGTTTAATGGAACACCCATCAATTTTTAATATTTCACTACAGTATTATGTTTGGTATTTGCTTGATCCAAACTGATATTATTTGTAGGTAAAGTTAATCGATTAATAATAATTATGTAGAAAAATTAATATAGATTTGCAGACTCGACCCTTGGTAAGTGGGGAAGGACATGTACCTTAAACACTTGGCTCAAGAAGACTCGGTTAAAAACTGGTTTTGACTTAAAGACGAAGAACAACGATACAAACGTTATCCCATTGCTAAGTTTTACCATGCATTTGCATTTATTCGATATCCTTTCACAGTTAACTTATTAACAAATTTAGACTCAATATGCGATTGGTGTGCGTTTATTTACTTTTTATGCCACACATAACAAGTGGCAGATTTAGGGGGGCCTGGGTGAGCCCCGCCCCCCTTCGGTTGAAAAATATTTAAAATTCCTAGGGGTTTTAAAAAAAATTGGGTTTCGGGCTCCTTTACGGAAAAATTTTGGGTCGACACCCCCCCCCCCTCACCCCCACCCCTCCGTTAGGAGAAAGTCTGGGTCCACTTCTGATAGCTAGACAGATTATCAACAATCAGTCTGTAGTCTGTAACATTGATATCAGTAAAACATTACATAACGAATTGACAGACTCTATGTTTTACGGTAAAGTAAACTATACCTGACAGTTAACATAATATATTGTTAGCATATATCCTTTAAATTGTTTGGCTGATTATCTAATGTGAAATAAAAAAAAACGCATTGGGGATGTTAGTTTCTAGTTTGTCGCAATAATTCGGATGGGCTTAGTGGATCTCACTTCTTATTATAATAAATATTAAGCAAATGTAAAGATCAGGTACATGAAATATGTAGAATATATCAAGCAAAAGGGAGAAAGGTGAAACTTCTAAAACAAGAAAGGCTAATAACCGGGCCAATAACATGTCTGGACAAGAGTCACCATCACTTATTTTCAACTGAAATAGTGTTTTTTTTTCAAACTAATCAATGTAATGTAAAATTTTGCAAATTCAAAACTTACTATTAACTCCCACCATCGTAGTTTTGTCCTTACCTATATTTGATATTACTGATTATTCGGATTTCGTTTTGTTTTATGCATTTTAAACACTTCTTGAAATTATGGGTTTCCTTTGTTTGGGTTCTAGTGCTGCTGATGAGGAATAAAAGTCCGAAATGACCATACAGCTCATTAAAATCATTGCAGTTGGAGTTAACATATGTGTTATGGTCTCGTGTTCATTTACTCCATATCCTTTCGTAAAATAATTACTACCAAAACATTCTTCAAACGAAATTTATTATTGAGATACTTTAAAGTTCTACCCTATATGAACAAAGTTGAACCAAGAATAAAATTGTCCACAAAACTTAAAGAATGGTGAAAACTATATCTGAGTTTCAAATAAATACAACTTTTGTATTTATATGAGTAAATATGTCAAGGCAATGTACAAATTCAAGAATAGCTGTCCATTATCTGTTTGCTCAGAACTGTGTTTCGTCTCCGACGTATTGGACACAAAATAAGTACCATGATGATATATGATGAAATAAAGGGCAAAGTTCAATAATGGATAAATTTGACATTTCTTAATTAAAACTTGCTTAAAGGGGAGCTGCACATCATCAATTTGTTCAAACAACAGTGCAAAATTTCAGGGGTATTAAGTCAAAGAAGTATGTTTCAGATTACACAAACCAGGTAATGTAATAAAAAAATGATGAAAAAATGTCTTAGTTCCATAAAGCATAAATTCTACATTTTCTATTCAACATTCCCCAAAGGAAAAGGTGCACATCCTCAGAGTGTCTAGAACAAATGAGCAAAGTTAAAAAAAAGCATCGGATATAAGGTGTCAAAATTTTAAATTACCCTAACTTATTTTGTTTTCGATGCAAACCTTATCAATGCTAAGTTCAAATGAGCCAGTTTGTGCGATCTTGATGCGTTATTCCCTGATAAGAGTCCGTATCAAAAACAATATGCGCTTATTCACAAAATGATAAATAGAACTCCATGATAAATTGAAATAAACTGAAATTTCTAATCGTTAATATATTGTTTATTGGAATAATTTATATGCATTCTTTATTCAACGTTTACACATGTGAACGCAACAAACAAAAACATTACATCAGCATAGCAACCTGCACGTGACGCTTTTACTGTGACCTGATAATTTGGTAATGGTGTCCAGTTCGGTGATACTAAGAATATCAGTCTCTGTAGATCAAAGGTAAATCATACATATTACCGATAATAAGAATAACATTATGTACAATGACAATCAAAATTTCTTTTATTCTTATTTTGCAAATATTTGATTGATGGTCTTTCAAATGTTTTGACCATTTCAGCTATTATGAAAGGGGGACCTTTTCAGCTATTATGTCGGGAAGGCTATCTCAGGTATTATGTTCGGGAAGGTCATCTCAACTTGTATGTTCGGGTACGCTATCACAGCTATTATGCCCGGCTTATATGTCCGTGAAGGCCATCTCAGCTATTATTCCCGGTTAGCATGTCCGGGAAGGTCATCACAGCTGGTATGCCCGGATATTATGTCCGGGAAGACCAACTCAACTATTACTGTGGATGTACTTTAATTCGTGGACATCAATTTTCTTGGTTTACATAAATATCACTTTTTTATAGGCATTTCAGTTTTAAGGTTTCGAATCATATGCATTAAAAATCTGAGAAAATAATGCGTTTCGTTGGAACTTAATTTCGAACCACGAAATCCAGGAAAATTCGAACCCCATAAGCAATAGTGCTTTCACAGTATGCCAGGAAAGACCATCTCAGCTTTTATGTCCTGGACGGCCATCTCAGCTACTAAGTCAAGTAGTGCATTTAAACTACGTTGTCATATCTTATTATGTGACAAGTAGGTGTACAGTTCCGAATATATCATGAGCGTAACAAACATTCTTTATTTGAAATAAAAGCCTAGCTCTTTTATCTGCTTAAGGTAGATGGGTAGTCCAAAATTTTTTTCCATAGATTTTCTTTATTTTCTCAGGAAAGTTTCCTTATTATATAAGAATTGAAATAAAAAAATAAAAAAATAGGGGTCACCGTGCTTGTTTTTAAAATAACTGATATCAAAATAATCAAATATTTCTAATGAATTGATAGGGAAAATCAGGTATTTGGTTGTTTTCTTTAAAACTATTCCATAGATTTTTTTTCTATTTTTCTCAAATGTTAGCCCTTTGAATATACTTTCAAAGCATATAAAAAAAATGGGGGTCACCGACTTTGTTTTCCATGTAATTTGAAAAATGTGAATTTTCATAGTGATATCCATGTAAAATATTTTTATTAGATTACCTCCCTTTTTCAAATATCCTCTTCTAAACCATCTAATTATAAAATTACCAAACTTCATCCAATTAAATGAATACATGTAAAATTAAGTGAATGAAGATCCTTTGCTTTTTGTGTCTCTGATATAATATTTATTGATACATTAAAAATAAAAATATTTGCATATTTAAAAAGCAGATAATACCATAACAGTAAAATTAACAAATTCAAAATGGCGGAAGACTACCGATCTACCTTATATGGCTTAGAAATTTTGTGCAAATAATCCCGTTACAAACTAAAAAAAGATTTCCAGATTTCGATGGAATCTATCTCAATGATAACCATACCATCGTTGAAAAACATGATTTGTCATTCTCCAAAATGAAAGCGGACATATTCAGCTAGATTCACGTCTACCGGGATTTGACAAAACCGATTTTGACTTTTACCTGGATTGACTCACTTACAGTGTGACGGGTGTTGTTAACAGAGCAGGACATGCTTACCCTTCCGGAGCACCTGATGTCACTCAGTTTCATGGGAGTTCACATGCTTCGTAGCTATCTAACGTCATTGTTTTCTGTGTTCTCGTTTTTGCCAATGTGTTTGGACTTCGATTTTTATAAATACTACCCCTTTGTTCCAACGGTATTCTACTGCCGTTATCTCAACGATTTCTTTTCCATAATTCTCAGTATTAAAGTCACAGACAGTATCAGATTCCGTCTGATAGTCATTTAGATTTAAACGACTTTGCATTATTTCAGAAAAAGTCTTCACAGAGAACGAGGATAATGACAAAATAACCGAATTGTCAAGTGCCGAAATGCAAGGGCAACACAGACAAAGCAGTTGCAAAACGACGTAAAAAAAACTGCACGATGGCATTGACCAAGTACAGATATTTATGGAGAGCAAAACCTATACTACCATTCCGATAGTGTCTGAAGAAACTCAACAGCAATTGCTATTGCTCGTAGGCAGTGACAAGATTTGTTCATCCTAGTATTAAGTAAACAAACAGAACTGACCCAAACTTCAATTATTCGAAAAGGAACTAATATCTTTTAGAGAACATTCAGAAGATCGTATGAGACAGATTTTTTTAAGCTTTGATTAATAAGACCAGCTGCAGGACATACGGATAACTACGGCTAATGTAAATGTCTCCAGTGCTTGTTTTTGTTTAACGAATCAACTTTGAAATTTATACTCCGTAAGCGAGAGAAGTTGGTATATTACTGCCCATGTCAGAGAAAATTGATAATTTTGAAATTAAAGTCGTCCCTCTTGTCATAAATTGTAGTACTGAGATGACCATTTTTGCAAAATTCGAGATGTAAGTCCAAAAGATGTAAATATAACTATTGTTTTCATAGAGACATGGGTTGTCGATGTTTCGATATGTAGAACTACATAATAAGGGCACTTGTGTCATTTACCAATCGGCAAATGAGAACAAATTTCCACCCACATGTAACATGTTGATGTTTTCTCACGAAAATTGGGATGTGTGAAATTTGAATATGAATAAGAGAAATAAAAATCAATCACAACTGCACATTGTATGTAATGCCAATATTGTTTGCATCTGATAAAAAACTGAAATAAACAAATATTCTAGGTTAAAATCATCAATATTTGTCGATTATGAGAAACGAATCAAAATATCAAGCAAACTATTTATTTTGTAGCATTTTAAATTCAAGGCGTTGAATTATACATTAATTACTGTTTAAAACGTTCAACATTCCATTGGTTTGTTGATAGAATAATAATCAAGCCAAAGTAATATTACTTTGATAGAATTTATATTTTAAGCCACTGGTTAAACTTAATCCCAAAATATACAACAAAATACAAAATTGCCCAAATTGCATAATAAACTAAACAGTAAATTTCGTTATGCTGCACACCATGTTGCAATGAGTAACCTTTCATCAGTAGCATTAGAATCAAATAATGTGGAAAGCCATAAAGAAAAAGAAGTACAAAAAGTACTCATTATCGAAATATGAAGCCAAATTCAGTAGCAAGGACATCTACCAAGTGCCATACACGGAATGAAGCCTCAGTATTATTAAGTGGTTAGCATTTGATAAAAACAGTATTTCTATAAAACACAAAGCAATTTTTCATGTCAGACAAGTCTGACTGTTGGGCTGGTGAATACCCTCGGGGACCTCTGAGCCACTAGCAGTTGCATCGGCCCAATGGTTTCAAAATATTGCAAAATAAACAGTGAATTTCATTTTGCTGTACACGTGTTTCAAGGAGTCACCTCTCATCAGCAGCATTAGAATCGAATAATGTGGAAACCATAATCAAAAAGTTGTAAAAAAAGTACTCATTACCAAATTATCGAAATATGAGGCCAATTCAGTACCAAGGGCCAAAATAGAACATTTGTGACATATATCATATTTTTAAGCTCCTTTAATTTTTCGCTAATATTTCTCGACCATAAGTACTACTTTGGTGATTTATATTTTAATTTTTTACTTGCGTCCTACCATGATTTACCATAAAGTATATATACACGCACCTGCAGGAGAAATTTGTTTTACTTTGACGGGTTAGTAATTTTCACCTGTTTATGAAATCAATACATCAGATTCCTCAAATGTATGATTTTTTATAACATTCGATACGATTTTTAATGTGTCTGACATATTGTAATCTGTTCTATGGCGGACAGAGTGTTTAAACATGTGGATTAAAACAATGGGTTTTTACTTAAGGGAGTATGAGCGTCAGATTTCAGAGGCATTCAATATCCTCGGGTTTTATCCATTTAAACTGGGTTAATTTTTTTACACATGTATCATATTTTCTTGATTATAGGTCACTTTAAAATGCATGAAATAGATAATGTGTAAAATTTTATATATTTCCAGTTATATGTTCATATATTTTAAAACATATAAACAGAGGAAAACTCTAGTGAGAACTGTTTCCCGCCAAAAGTTTGACGCCTTTTATCCCAAAAATTCTTACATGGATTTTCAAAATTTCTTTGCTCATGTTGGTCTGTTAGCAAAGTTCTTCAAAACTTAAGGTTAGCATTTTAATTCTAATTACAAAATTTCTGACACTCGTTCTCCCTTAATTTTTCATTTCTCAGCTTTTTCTCGGAACTAGATACTATCATTAGTCATTAATACCATTTTGACAGCTTTTCTCTTCAATAGATATGACAAATTGCTTTATACCTGGACGAATCATATGTATGACTTAAAAGAATATGAGAAAATAAGCCTTATGCTGCAAAGCATTGTGCTGATATATAAGTAAGCTTCATCGGGTAACAAAGGTTATTGGGATCTTGTTCCGTTTAAATATAAGCCTACGTTGTGTACGGCTAAGCTTTGTTCTTATTTGCTTTGCGTTTTCATTTTGATCCTCTACTATATGTTCTCAACTAGCTTTTATACAAATATGCCGTTTTATGGTCAACTAAATGTTTTCATTTGATCTGCACTGAAAAGACATCAGTTGTCAAAACTGCCAACTGCAGAACTTAAGTAAGTGAGAACCGAAATGTCAGTCTAAAACGAACAATCCAAGGACAATGGCAACATCGGAGAAACAAAGAAACAAAGACATAACATGAGCACGGCACAAAAATGAAGAATTACACACATAAAAAAATGAACAACACAGACCCAATAAAAAAAGTCATTGGTGAGATCAAGAGCACCGGTAGAGCAAGCATCTCCCGGTTCTTATAAGACACCCGCCTTGTTGAACATATACATTAACGTCAGCCTAGAGTTATTTTCTTTTATGCTATCGCAAATGGTTAACGTCGCGGGGTTATGTATGTTTATAGAACTTTCACACTTCAAGAAAATTTGTTTTCCATATTATCTGCATATTTGTGTAATATGCGATAGTAATGATGCATTTTATCAATCTAATACATTGTATTAATATTTTGATTTAAAGGACAAATATGAAGCTGGTTGTGAAAAATGAATATTTCCAAACCATCTATCAGAAAATCAAAAGAGAAGCTATTTTTAAACCTTGTTATTGGAACTTTAAACAAAATTACTGAGGCTCGATAATTACAGTAAATATGGCTTGTTTACAAATTTGTAAAATGATTAAGGCAAAAAAAATAATAATAAAAATAACAAGATGTGTTTGTGAAACTATGCCCCCGGTAGCAACCATGTCTACAATACAAACTTGCTAAATTGCAATCACTAGAAATTAAGGTCAAGTAGACAATTGTACTAGGCTCCATTAGATCTATTCACATATAGAATATCAAGCCTCTTGCGATCGTAATTAACGAGCTAACAGCAAAATTTAGATTTTGACCTTTTGACCTCTGTGACCTTAATGAAATTTGCATGATGGTGTTCAGCTTTATATGATCAATATACGGCCAAATATGAAGGTCCTTTCACATCTGGTTGAAAAGATATAGGCAATATTAAAGTTTTCAAATTTTCACTCAGTGACCTTGATCTTCGAACTGACCTTTTTTTTTGGTGGATTTCTACTAAGCTCTATAAGATCTACTCACATATAGAATATCAAGCCTCTGGCAATTATAATTAATGAGCTACAGCAAAATCTAAATTTTGGCTTTTTGACTTCTGTGACCTTGACCTTGTGACCTTGACCTGACCTAAGCGAAATGGGAATAATACTGTTCAGCTTCATATAACCAATTTAAAGGCCAAGTATTAAGGCCCTATCACATCTGGTTGGAAAATTATAGGCATTGTTAAACGTTTTCAAATTTAAACTCGGTGACCTTGACCTTTGACCTGACAAAATCTTCTTTTGAAGGATTTGTACAGAGATTCATTAGATCTTTTCACATATATGGAATATCAAGCCTGTAGCAATTGTATTGAACGAGCTATAGCAAAATCTATATGTTGACCTTTTGACCTCTGTGACCTGACCTTCGTAAAATTTGCATAATGCTGTTCACCTTCATATGACTAATATACAGGCTAAATATCAATGTCATATCTCATCTCTGGTTGAAACGATGTAGGCAATGTTAAAGTTTTTGTTAAAGTTTTCATATTTTAACTCAGTGGCCCTGGCCTTTGACCTGACCTATAAATTTTTTGGTAGATTATTATTAAGCATGATTAGATCTATTCACATACATAATACCAAGCCTCTATCAACTGTAATTAACGAGTTATAGCAAAATTTAGATTTTGACCTTTTGACCTCTGAGACCTTGACCCTAGACCTAACCTTAGTGAAATTTGAATAATGGTGTTCAGCTTCACATGATCAATATACATATCAAATATGAAGGTCCTATCACATCTGATTTAAAAATTATGCGCCAGGTTAAAGTTGCAGACAGACAGACAGACAGACAGACAGGGCAAAAACAATATGGCCCCAATCTAAAGATCCGGGGGCATGAAAATTAAAAACAAATGAAAAAAAAGGCCATTTCAGGATTAGAATATCAGTTTGATAAAAATAACTTTGACAATGTATCAATACGATTCGACTAAAACTTGAAAAGCAGAAATGACTTTTTAGCCATACAGTTTTATAGCAAGATGATGCAAAGTCATAAAATGTAAAATAATAATAATATTAGTAAGGGAGTCTTAGTAAAACACTCCAATATTCACATGGATATATATAACATTCTGTACAGTTCACATGTGCCAAATGACGAATGTGGTTTCCAGAATTGTGTCATGTGAGATGTATTTCTACATTTTAGCCTTATTTATTACCCTTTCCTGTTAGGCACTTTAAGACACTGAGACACAGTTTGCCAAATACTTATATTTCGTAACTGTTACAAACAAATTCTCAAGTCACCAGAGCTTGTCTTGTGTTAAAGAAAATGTATTCCATTTTTTCTTACATTGGGGTAATATTTTATTCGGGCAAAACATTACACGATAAAGCTTCTTTTTTTTTGCTAATACAATGTTTTGCAACATTTATGCTGATATATTTAAATCATAAATATGTTCGTTCAGCTCTGAAATAATTTTTGGCCATAAAAAACATGACCATCTGCAGTTAATTTTATAGTAATTTCGGTTATTTTTTATGTTTTACCAGTGGGCAGATGCTTTTGCTTTTTCAAGGGTATTACCGACCCATCAGTTACTACATGTACTTCCATGATGGCACGAAAATCAATTTTATTTGGAAACTTGCAATATTTAAACTCTAGAAAATTTGGTATTAAACTAACGAGCATCTGCCTGGTAAATAGCTCTGTCCTTCGCTGAGTTTGATGTTGAGTTTAGATGCTACTGTATATTTGATTTCTAATATCTTTTACACGACGTACTTCTGTTTATGATCCTTTAAATTTTTGATTTGGTCTGCACTTGAGAGAAATAAATTTTCAAAACGGCAATCTGAAGAATCTATACTTTTACAGTAACTTCAGTTTTTTATCTTTTTATACTTTGTGTTCCTTCTAAAAACGTATGTTCCTCGATTGCAGACCAAATCAAAATATTAGAGATCCAAACTATAAATCTAGATTCTACATAAATTCATTCCGACAACTTTTGTCTCTTCAGTGCAGACCAATTCAAAACATTTGGACGATCATTATCCAAAATACGTGCAAAAGCTTATAGGACAAGAGGCCAATGGCCACGTAGCTGGATGGGTAAAGGCATATTGTATTGATGATAAGCAAAAACCATAGTTTGCAATACTCAACATAGGCCATGACAGAAAATGTAATGATTTACAAGGTCTGACTATTACAATTTTTTGAAAGACTTCACTGTTTTTTTTTATTATTTTATGACAGGATATGGAGTAAATGAACTTGAGACCACAACACATATGTTTACTCTAACTGCAATAATTTAAATGAACTGTATGGTCATTTCTGAAACTTATTACTCATCAGCAGCACTAGAACCCAAACATAGGAAATCCATAATTCCAAAAATGTTTAAAATGCATAAAACCAAACAAAATCCGAATAATCTGTAATGTCAAATATAGCTAAGGACAAAACTACGTTTGAGGGAGTTAAACCTTAGGTTTTAGAATTTACATACAATTGCAAATATTCGCCAAATCGTGTCGTAACCTGTAGTAATAAGTTATTGATTATGATATCATCTTATGTGATGCATTTAAATATTTGAAGTATACACTTTTTACACACATATGCACTGAAAAGTTTGACTCCTCGACATTTGAAATGACAGTTATGTCACTCTGATCTATGTTGTAGAAAAATAATAACTTAAAGTTAAAAATAAACAGCCGCCCGGCTCGTCATACTTGTCATTTATCAAAAACTGATTAAAAGCAACAATAGCTGATTATTTTAAGCCAGTTATCGTATTCGAAACGCTGTAGTTGCACATATTTTCCCTTGATATTGTACCTAATGGAAGTGATAAACACACAAAGATTGACACAACTAAGGCGGAGCGAACCAAAAATTACAAATTCATTAATTAAAAATCAGTACCGCATCCAAATGTTCTGAAAATTAATAGGGTTCTGCATAATGCCAAGCCGACACAGAATTTCAAATTTTGTTGCATAACGTGCATTCCCGAGAGAGTTATCGTTTATACAAGCAGTTTAAAATCGGGTGATCCCTATAGCTTGATGGGCTCCGCCCATCCAGCTAAAAAAGGGATCTTAGCGAAAACCAAACTCAAAGGACGGGCTATGCAACAGAGAGATAATTCTGAATTCTAAACAAAATTTTCAAAAATACAGATACAGACATTGCGAGTTTCCAAATAAAGTTGTTGTTTTTTTGTCAACATCAAAGTACTGACTACCGAGTTGGTGAATATCCTCGGACTCACAGTCAACCAGCAGAGACAACGGTCTAGGTGTAAGGCCATCTCAAATGAACTTAATGCCTAATGTTAGCCCCAATAGAAACAACATAGGATAGTTGGAGCCAAAGGAAAAAAAATAAAAAAATCTTCAAACAAGCCTTAACTTTTTAAGACTAGTGTGATGTTAATTTGATACAACAATTTTCTCCTTATGTGTGGAATAACTTTTAAGGTTATAATAAAGTTTTAAAACTCAAACTACTGTTTTCCAAGTTTCGGTCAATGTCTGTTTTCGTTATTATTTACTATATATGTTTTATACCAACACAAATTTTGTAGAAAAAGTATGTGAAAATGTTACCAAAATAGGAATGTAAATCATAGTATTCATTTTTGTTTGAAAGATTTTGCTAAAAAACTAAGGAGTATTTGTCCATGCAAAATTATGCCTGTAGCTGAGTTTTGGCATCTTTTTGTCATATTGTTTTGGTTTTCAAATTGTTCTGATTGGATCAGCACGGAAGTTGTAGAGACGAGCATTTGCAGAAACTGAATTTGCAGTTTAATCATTGCAAACTTTAAATATAGCGGACCGGTGGTTAGGGTATTATAGCTTTAAAATCACAAGAAAAATTTCTATAAATTTTTGCTTCAAAGTCTCTAATAGAGATTCAAAAAGAGCTGACTTATTTTGTAAAGATCCCGTTGTTAACAAACACATGTCAGAAAACTTAACAAACTGGTGAGACTTATAAGTAAAGATGACGGTTATATTTGCCGAAAAGTGAAATTAGCAAAAAAAAAAGTTTTCACGGATTCACAGTGCGAGCTTGATGATATATAAAAGTGTCGCAGGTCCATATGAATGCAGCAAAAAGTGGAAAAGTACAAACCACTTCACAGCACTATGTTTAACACGGTTATGCTGAGTTATGTAAAATATCAAAATTATAACTATCAAAAAACAGAAAATATCACCAAACACTTTGACATTCACAGGGATATTTTAAAACATTTTGTACAGTTCACATGACGAATGTGGTTTCCAGAACTGTGTCATGTGAGATGTATTTCTATTTTCAACCTTATAAGTAGCCTGTTCCTTTTTGATGCTACAGTTTGCCAACCTGTTAGTAACACATGTCAAAGCACAAAAGTCTCAATTATATTGTGTGTTAATGAGAATTCGTACGTATTAAATCAGGATAATAACAAAACTACCGACCATAATTGTCAAGAGTCGAATTCCCAAGGGCAAAAAGACAAAACAATACATGGGTTGCACATCTTTTCCAATCCTGATTTGACTCGTCATTTAGACGAGGTCATCTGGGGTCAACCGGAGGAAAAAATGACATCATCCAACGTTGGAGCAAGGGACTGATATTTTCTACCAACGAATCTTACGTTGTTATTCAAAATATTGGTAAAAACTCGTTTTCAACTAACAAAGAAATCCACGAGGAACATTTCCAACTCACAAAAAACGAAACTTGAATTGAAATGAAGAAATTACTATCTTTGTCTATCAGCGTCTTGGAACCAGTTTTGTAACAGATTACTCCTTGTTTGGCTAAAATAATGAGCGATCCCGCAAATGCGCAATCGGTGTATTGCAAAACCACCGAAAAATTGTCAACCGGAATGATCCTGACTTGGTACGGGTATGACAAAGGAAATGGCGGGTTTATCCGATTTAACGCGCGCCAAACCTCCACTTCAATTGCGGCAGTGTCCGGTAGTAACTCAACAATAGTTGGAGACGGCGAAAAGAAACGTTCAGCTTAGTACAAAGTGAAAAATGAATCTGACCGAAACTTCAATTTTTTTCCGGAGGGGACTGATATCTATTAAAAGACCCTTATAATGTTCGTGTCAGAGGCCTTGATTAATTAGGCGGTCATTGATATAACTAAGAATTATCATGAAATTCCAGAATACCGAAGTAACTATAAATTTAATTTATGAATCCGCCCGTTTCAACAACTTATGTCTCTTCAGTGCATATCAAACCAAAATATTTTGAAGACCATAAAAATGCATGGTTCAGCCAAAAAACTTTATTGTGTAGGCAATGAAGAACAACTGAGCAACTGAGCAGTCATTTGGTCTTGAAAGAATGCGCAAAAAATGTTCGTAGCTCAAGTAGCGTATTTTCTATAAAAAAAAATTTATCTTGCCGTCAAAATAGTATAATACAAACGAATTTTCTTTTATAGTCAATCTGTTCAGTATTAAGTTTTTTCTAAGTTTTTATTAGATATATAACTAAATACCGAAGTTACTGTGAATTTTATTTCTGCATATGCGCATTTCGACAACTTATGTCTCTTCAGTGCAGATAAAATCTAAACGTTTGGAAGACCATAAACTCAAAGATGTTTAATAAAAACTGATAGAGAACAAATAACCAATATGATCTAAATGTAAAGCCAAAATCAGCTAAGGACAGTGCTTTGCATGAGGGAGATACTCCTTAGTTTTAAAGAAAATTTACAAAAAATTAGATATTGTACGGTTTCAAATACAGCACCGAAGTACTGACTACTTGGCTGGTAAATACCCTCGGGGACTAACGGTCATTTCATTTCAAAATCATAAAAATCGGAAATTTCGTGTTTTCATATTCTATTTATTAAGAGACAAATATTGAAAAGAAAGCGTGTCCGTTTTTGAGGTATAACGCCACGGAAATTTTGGCAGGAAACAAAAGTTCTCTAGACGTATAATTGACGCTGCATTAATGCAATAAACCTTTCAAATTCAATGATGGAATTTTAAAATTTTGTCCAAAATTCAATACAGATGAATGCAATCATATTTTGAAAATAGTGGGAGTTAGTATGCGAAATTTCTAATGCATTATAGTGGAGAAAAGGGGGTAGTTCCAAACGCCAGGGAGTATTTCAAAAACATGAGGAGTGACCATTCTTAAGTTGCGAAAAAAAATCTGAAAATGATGAAAACGAAAAATTTCAAGTCTGATATCACCTTTTCCCAAAAATCAGCACTGTTTGTTTTGGAAATAAAAATATACTTCAGTGGCAATGCAAGGTCACAGCTTC
>MJUU01013577.1:321282-335047 GCA_002080025.1 Modiolus philippinarum | reverse complement strand
GAACTTGTTTTACCGTTAACAGATCACCAACACGATAAAATAATAATAATGTTGTATGTCAAATAAGAAAATAAAATTGAATTGAAACGTTCCGGTAAATTTTGTACATAGTCGCAACAGGGGATTTTCGGTCTTTGGTCGTATTTCATTCGATCCCTTCTAGCTTCTTACGCAACTTAATCATGTTTTTTGAACTGTTCTTTGCTCTCCGTCATTCACCTATAAATATTCTATGATCTTGCTGATTATAACATGTATCAATTGGCTGGAGTCACTACAAATTAAAAGGCACTATTTTTTATAGTACTATTTTCGAATCTGTCAAACATTGGTGTATTGAAATAGTGTAGTGCTCCCTGACAATATTATGGCTTTGACATTTAACACAATTTGGGCACACAGAAGCTATAGTTAGTCGTCATATAAGCGGGAGATTGATGCATCATTAAACCTGGTTTAACCCACCATTTTATTTATAAAATGCCCGTTCCAAGTCGGGAATATAACGGCTTGCCAAAAATGTTCTGTGTCGGATTGTGTTTCCCTCATTCAGTCGAATTTTATACGCCGGATTTTCCTTACTGGTCTCTTCCTTTGATCGATTAGGACTTTTGTTGTCACCTTCATTTATCAATCAGAGTAAATTGCGTCACAGAACATTGTGACTTCCATTTTTTCCGGGAAAATTCACCAATTTGAAACTCGTCTATTTCGCGATAACTGCGGATATGGTAATGGGTGGGCGTACGGCCATTTTACAACAAAAGTTACTAACCAAGAAGACAGTGTAACCAAAATAGCAAAATAGCAGACGTCCATGGATATTGTGTATGAAACACAAAATACCGAAGTTACTGTAAATTTAGATTCTACATATGCGCATTTCGACAACTTATGTCTCCTCAGTGCAGATCAAATCATAACATTTGGAAATCAATAAACCGAATTACGTGTAAAAGCTGAGAGAGACCAAATAACCAATAGGGTCTTAAAGGGAAGCCAGCATCAGTTAAGGACAGAGCTGTGCAAGAGGGAGATACTCCTTAGGGTTTAACAAAATTTTCTGAATGAAGTATACCTAAAAGGGTCGTCAAAGTCATATTCCATCAATATTCAACAGATCACGATCATAAATGCATCGGCAAACAAAAAGCGTAAGACACGAGGGGAGAAATAACTAAATACCGACGATACTATGAATTTAAATTCTGCATATGCGCATTTCGACAACTTATGTCTCTTCAGTGCAGATTAAATCTAAACGTTTGGAAGATCATAAACTCAAAGATGTATAAAAACTGATAGAGAACAAATAACCAATATGATCTAAATGTAAAGCCAAAATCAGCTAAGGACAGAGCTTTGCATGAGGGAGATACTCCTTAGTTTTCAACAAAATTTACAAAAATTTAGATATTGTAAAATTTAAAATAGAATCGGCTTTCGGGTCAGCACCGATGTACTGACTACTTGGCTTGTGAATACCCTCGGGGACTAACAGTCCACCAGCAGTGGCATCGACCCAGTGGTAACAAATAACTAAATACCGAGAAAGGGATTATCATGAAATGATCTTAACAAACAAGTGCAAAAAGGGAATGGCTGAGTAAAGGACACATAATAGACAAGTTTCCAATTGGTGAATTTTCCCGGAAAATTTTGACGTCACAATATAGATTTTTGGACGTCACAATGTTATGTGACGCAATTTACTCCGATTGACCCGAGGTCAATTGGGGTAATTCATTCATAAAACGAAATTGGAAATTCATCTATTTACACAAACAACATATCAGGGGGCCTAGAAAGGTGAGCATCCTCTCGAGTCAAAACATCAGGAAATTCTTATATTGATAAAGGTAATAAATAACCATGTACAAACTGAATACCGAAGTTGTTGTGAATTATGTGTCTGCATATATGCACATTTCGACAACTTATGTCTCTTCGTTGCAAAAAAAATCTAAATGTTTAGGAGACCAGAAAGTCAAGGATGTTTAAAAACTGATAGAGAACAAATAACCAAATATGATCTATAGAAAGCTAAAATCAGCTAATGACAGAGCTTTGCATGAGGGCGATACTTCTTAGTTTTCAACAAAATTTTACAAAAACTAAATATTGTAAGGTTCCATATAGTATCGGCTTTCCAGTCAGCACCGAAGTACTGACTACTGGGCTGGTAAATACCCTCGGGCACTAACAGTCCACCAGCAGGGTAATCGATCCAGTGGTAACAAATAGCTAAATACTGAATTTACTGTGAATTTTGTTTCTGTATATGCGCATTTCGACAACTTATATCTCTTTGGTGTACATAAAATCTAAACGTTTTGGGAAACCATAAAGTCAAAGATGTTTAAAAACTGATAGAGAACAAATTCACAAAATATGATCTTAATAGAAAGCCAAAATCAGCCAAGGACAGAGCTTTGCATGAGGGGAATGATTTCAACAAAATTTACAAAAATTAGATATTGTAAGGTACCATATAGAATCGGCTATCTGGTCAGACCCGAAGTACTGACTACTGGGCTGGTGAATACCCTCGGGCACTAACAGTCCACCAGCAGAGGCATCGACCCAGTGGTAACAAATAACTAAATGCCGACGCTACTGTGAATTTTGTTTCTGTTCATGCAGTAAAGTCAGTTAACATGTGATCAGATGGTCTGGAAAGGTGGGCATCCTCATTGTATCTTTGGTTATAACGTCATCAGGTCCAGATAGTATAATGGTGACATGTGATCATGTGGTCTGGAAAGGTGAACATCCTCATGTCATCTTCAGTCATGACGTACAAATACTTAAAGATAATATAAAATGAAAAAGTCGCCTATGAGAAGCATGACATTGGACTTTATGGAAATATTTGTCGATTTGTCATATTTTTAATCCTTCTTGGTGGTATGCTTCACTTGTCCCTGTGTGGAAGATTTTTAACTGAATTACAATTTTTTTTGCGTGAATGAATAGAGTATAAACATATTTAATGCAACGAAACCTTGGGTCCTACTGAATAAAATGCAAGACCATATTGTTTTCAGTTTTGGTAGTTCAATACTCATATTTTATTTACAAAATTACAAACTTCAATGTATTCAAGATAGTTTGTAGATAATATGGTTATGAAGTGTTTAGAGGTAGAATTACTATAACTACCCAGATGCATGGTAATCGTCTCTTTCTATTGTCAAGTCGTAAACCATCCGATACATGAATTTATGAATGAGCTTACTGTGTGATATAATTATACTGGCTCCAGATATCTATATAAGTTCATTTTTATATTAAATTGATTTTTCTTTTCACACATAAGATCAAACAGCGTTTTTATCTTGTTAACTACCGGAAAATTCTCCGCCTCGTCTTTAAAATTCGTAATGGATAAATAAACAAAAAATATATATGTTACATTTTAGAATAGAAAATGGATTTTTAAATCACTGTGAGCTTTGATATTTTCACATATATCAGAATTCAATGCAAAGTACATTTATGAAAAAGGAAAATCACTATTATTTTTAGTTATAAACCCCTAGTCATGAGTTTTACACTCCACAATAGTTCAGGAAGATTTAATCCTTTTTCCAGTCTTGCTATATATTTCATATAGAATGCAAAATAAAAAATAAAAATAATAAACATCTTATGCATTATTGATGATTTTCTAATAACTTATATCGCCAGTTTCTTATTCTAAGACTCTGTATTTCTGTACATAAAATTTGTTATCTTGTTAAGTATTTCTTGTCTTCGTCTTCTATTCTGTTGGCATGTCGTCACGGTGTCTCTGTAATAATGCTCTGCTAACATTCAATCGTCGTTTTGTTGGCATGCTGCCACCATGGCTTTCTTATAATGCTCCTTTAACATGTAATCGTCCCGTTCCTGTAGACTTGTTTTGCTGAAACAGTCTAAAGCTCTGTCATGTCCTTGATTATTGCTGTTATTTGGCAGGCTGTCACTTGCTTCTACCAGTACCATGTTAACATTTTGCCAAGTCTTAACATAATGCTGTTTCGTTGGCATATTGACACCATGTCTCTATATAGTGCCCTATTAACATGTTATTGTCAGGTCCTTGCATATTGCCATTTATTGATACGTTGCCACTATGTCTTTGTATTCTGATGTTTTGTTATTGACATGTCCTTGCATGTTGCTTTTTTGTTTGTTATTATCATGCATTTGTAATCTATTTTTTTGTCAGTACTCCATTAACACGTTATTTCTAAGTCCTTACATATTGCTGTCTTGTTGATATGATGTCACGATGTGTCTGTAATCTGGTGTTTTGATAGTGCGTCGTTAACATCTTATGGCAATGTCACTTCATTATGTTGTTTTATTGTCATCACCATTTCTTTATATTGTGGTATTCTGTAAACATATTATTACCTAGTACCTATCACCGGCATGGTATCAACTATACTTGCACCTGTAACGACGGCGATGATGATATTACGTGTCGTATTTGATTCTTCATTTAATGAAAGCACATCTAGTTTTATTTCAGTTGTGCTTAGGAGTAAATTGACAATATGGTATAAAGCAATTGTAATTAATTCCAGACTTACTTTGCTCAATCTTAACAGACTTTTTAATTAGACATAGCTACCCCCGTGACCACCTTATCAATCGAGGCTTCAAAGGATTCCGTCTCATACGATCATTAAAAAAGTTCTTTAAAAGAAATCAGTTCCTTGTGGAAAATTTTGAAGTTTCGGTCCGAACTCTGTTTCAAGATTATTTTTTGACCAAGTACTGGGATGATTATTTCTTTTAACTGTCTATCTACGACATTTCAATAGAAATTGCTGTTACTACCGGACACTACGGCAATGGAGGAGGAGGTTTGGCATGTAATAAAACCAGTTTCACTCACCATTTCTTTTGAGATGCCTGAACCATGTCAGGACCATTGCGGCGAGAATTTTCTCGGTGATTTTCACCTGATTTGTCTTTTTGTCTCGTGGACTACGTTTTCAGTAATTTTGTTTTTACCCCCGCTCTTTACAACGAAAACATGTTATTCTATTGTGGATATGAACAGTATTTCACTCTTTTCGTTGTTTACTTATAATTCAACGGGAGTTTTGTAATTTTGTATCTAGTTCTTCATCTATGGTTGTGGTTTGCAGATGTTAATGCATTCAATACCTATTTTCACCTTAAAAAATTTCCATGTCTGTCTGTATCTGTGTATATGTACCTTACCTATCATATCCAAAATCTTCATGATTTTGTACTGTTAATAATTTACTCTATAATGTTTAAGTTTGTTGATTGTTTTATTATGAATATATGTCACAGATGACCCATGATTGGTTTAATAAAACTATTGTATTGTATTATATCCATTGATAGTTTAGCCCTGTACTGGAATGTCTTTTTTTACAGAAACGAACCTTTGAAATCATTGAATATAAATAAGCTTGAAATGTTAAAATTTGATGAGGCTTCGCTAAAAATGATTGTGTGTCAATTATTCCAGTCGCACCATATAATTGTATATGATCGTGAGAAGAATAGGGAGGAATGCTGTATATTAAAAAGTAACAGGCTGTGAAGTCTAACTTTCATTTGACACTTACTTGCATAATACTAAAAATTACACAATAAAAAGTTAAAATTAACGGGGCCTTCAGGGTAAATACATCAGCCTTATCTTAAAATAATACTAGATAAATGTTCTTGAAGTTTGCCAATGTAAGATTTGGCACTTAGCTGAAGGTTCTTATGTACTTTAAGTAACTACAATTTTCATGTTCAATTTTATCATTTTTAGATTTTGTAAACTTCAGAAATAAATATACCCGCATAGTAGAACCCCCAAAGGACTAAACTGTGATGTATGTTTCTATCAAAGCGGATAATTCATTATACAGTTTCAATAGTACTTCAAAGTACCCTCAGTGATCACAGTAAACAATAATGATATTACACAGCTCATCCCATCAAAGCAAGATCATTTCATTTGCATACACAAAACTACAACAGGCATCTCGTATTTCGTGACTTTATGTTTGCCTATTTTTGAATGCGAAATATAAATAGTCTAACTACTGTTTGAAAAACATTAAAACACAACGTTTAATCACTTTATTCATCGTGTGCGTAGCCTATCCGTTCACCTAATTTTTAATAGGTCGAAAAAAACTTTGTTACTTTGCCAAATAGGGTCTCGTTACCATTGCTTTTTCCAGTTAAATGCTATATTGCTGTTAACCTGATTTGTCGAGCTTTCTAATGGAAAATCGCTTAAGTTGTGCAAAATATAAATAAGAAAAAAAGAGTACTATAACAATGTATTTTAACAGCTTAACTATTTAGATCCTATATATGTAATTTGTTCTCTGTCAGCTTTTACACATACTTCGATACATGGAATTCCAATATTTTGATTTGATCTGCACTGGAGAGACATAAGTTGTCGAAATGCGCATATACAGAAACTGAATTAATAGCAACTTCGGTATTTTGTTATTTATTATCACTGGATGCCTCTGCTGGTAGACTGTTAGTCCCCAAGGGTTTTCACCAACCCAGTTGCCAGTACATCGGTACTGGCCCGAAAACCGATTTTATTTGCACACTTGCAATATCTAAATTGAACAAAATTTTGATCAAAACTTAGGAGTATCTCGATCTTGCATAGCTCTGTCCTTACTTGATTTTGGCTTTACTATTTATATCCTAATGGCAATTTGTTCTCTATCAGCTTTTACACATATTTCGATATATGTATTTCCAATATTTTGATTTGATCTGCACTGAAGAGACATAAATTGTCGAAATGCGCAAATGCAACAACTAAATTAACGATAACTTCGTATTTTTTTATTTATAGCAAATGCTTGCGACGAAATGTGCATTATTTGCATTTTATTTGAAAATTTTAAGATTGCGTTATATTAGCAGGAAGCTATATCAAAACGAAGAAAAACACAACAGAAAACAACTAGTATTGCAACTTTCCTGTGGAACAATTGATAGGTCTTTCCCTAAAGTTGTGTTACAATGGTCGTAGTAGTGATTGTCCTTATGTCTATGGGTTTATTTCATTCATGAGGGGCAATTCAAAATAAATGAATCACTCGAAAATAATCTGTTCCTCGGACCTATATTTATTTTTTATCACTGACAGTTTAATTAAAAAAATATGATTAAAAAAGGTGAAAAATTAGTTAATTCTAAAGCATTGAGCCTAAAAAAGTTATAGTACTGAGGCACTATAGGACAAACGCTCAAACTCTTCTTTGTTTATTTTCAATTTTTTGTATCAGAACTATGGCGCTTTCATTCACTTTAGCACCAAATCTCGTGCATACTCGTCATTTAGCGTAAAGCATGACGTGCTTACATATTGGAATAGAGTTCATTCTTTAGTTTTCGGTAGCAGAATTTTTAAGTTAAAATTGTTTTATGTGAAAAGTTACAAATCTATAAATCTTAGCAGACTCTCTCTCGTTCTCAGTCAAAACTTTATGGTTTTGGCAAAATTTGACATGACCTTTAGGCTCATTGGATAAATTGTTCTCTGGCAGCAATTTCATGTTATGAGTTAAGTTTGATTTTCATTTGCAATGGAGAGACATAAGTTACCAAAACGGTCATGTGTAGCACTAAAGTGAATTTCAATATTTATTTGGTTTATATGTTAGCCATGTTGGTCCTATCTCTGATGCTTCATTATCTTACAATTAAGGCATTCAATTTCTTATATCATCAATTATTTTCATTATACTTGTTAATTTAACGGTTTACATGAGAAGTCAGAGTCTTTGGTGTTAATGTAAAAGGTATAAAGCTAATCAATCCATTCTTTGTGACGTCACTTCCCTTTTAACATTTTATTGCATTATAACTACGGTGATATCAGCATCTTAAATGTTGGTATTAATTTAGAGTTTATTCAACTTTCAAAGACTTGTTAGTATTTTTAGGCCTATTTTTCTGTTTTATGTAATTTTATTGATTCATTAAACATGTTCTTCACAAATAAAGATGTATAAATAAATTTTGTAGTTTAGTTTTAAGGTGACTTGAAGAAACGTTTTTTTACACCTTGGCGCATCAAAAATATTATTTAGCTTTATTTATTTTTGTAATAAAAATATGTATGGTGTTAAAATTGGTTATCAAAGATAAAAGGAAAGAAAGGTGAGACATAAGTAAATAACACAGGTAATAATTCCACTTTGATCACTTTAATTGATGTAAGCTTAACATTTCATATTAAAGCAATTACACAAGACTATGTAATACATTTAATTTTGTAGTTTCCTTTCAACTTTTAAGAAAATAGACATGCAAGTAGTGATTCGACCTGTTGTGGTTATTGAAAATTTAATTAAAAACAAAAGTATTGCTGTGAATAATGGTTAAGCATATAATTGAAAGTCTATTTAATTAATTTTGAATCAAAACAACCCAGCATGTTGGTTTAGCATAGAGTTAGTAATAGTCTCTTTAAACCTAGTGGAAATTTATATGTCAAAGGAAAAAGATTTACAACAGAAAACACTCGTTTCAAACCCCATACATCTGATTAGTAACTCAATAGTATTACTGTATTGATAGGAAATATTTATCAAATATTTTATACAAGAATGCTATACTCAGAAAAAGACTCTGTCCCTTTTCCATCCAAAAACGCATACCGATTTTATAATAAGATGAAGAATTCCCTTGAGAGAGAGAGAGAGAGAGAGAGTAAATGTATGGAATGGTACTGAGGATGGAAAATGTAATGAAAGTTGTAAATTAATCAGCCAGTTTTATATCCACTAGAAATAAAGTTCCATAAATGTCAAAGTGGATTCAACAACAAAAATTTTGATTTTGTAGTATTTTTGAGTTGAAAAACATGAAAGAACTTTTATAAAGCGTGTAGTTTGAATGCCCCTTTATAGAAGTTGCGTTTCTGACTAAAGTAAACGCATTTTGCAGAAATCTTGTCGTTTCCCAGCAACGATTAGATAAACCATGCACTAGTAAAAACACTTTGCCAGTTAATTTATGCTTGTTGACGATCTCGCACCAATGAGTTAAAACAACATGGGTCGCCATGACCTTACTATGAGGTATTAGCAAAGTTCATTGTTGAAGGCTTCGTGGTGGCTTTGAGATGAAGAACAACAATTAAAACGTTGTTCCACTGTTTGGTTTCACCATGTTTTTGTAGAGACTTCGTCTCATATGTCTTCATGTCTTTCATTGTTCACAAAGAATTTTACTATATATTCCAGATAGAGAGAATGATTTGTCCCTCATGCAAAGCTCTGTCCTTAGCTAATTTTGGCTTTACTTTTAGATCATATTGGTTATTTGTTTTCTATCAGTTTTTGAACATCTTTGAGTTAATGGTCTTCCAAAATATTAGATTTTATCTGCACTGAAGAGACATAAGTTGTCGAAATGCGCATATGCAGAAAATAAATTCACAGTTACTTCGGTATTTAGTTATTTATTACCACTGGGTGGATGCCACTGCTGGTGGACTGTTAGTCCCCGAGGGTATTCACCAGCCCAGTAGTCAGTACTTCGGTGCTGACCCGAAAGCCGATACTATTTCCAACCTTGCAATATCTAAATTTTTGTAAATTTTGTTGAAACTAAGGAGTATCTCCCTCATGCAAAGCTCTGTCCTTAGCTAATTTTGGCTTTACATTTAGATCATATTGGTTATTTGTTCTCTATCAGTTTTTGAACATCTTTGAGTTAATAGTCTTCCAAAATTTTAGATTTTATCTGCACTGAAGAGACATAAGTTGTCGAAATGCGCATATGCAGAAAATAAATTCACAGTTACTTCGGTATTTAGTTATTTGTGAATTTCATACCGGACAGATGAAGCAAACATCCCATGGTTTGATTGAGGATGTAGATGCGGGTAGTCATCAAGATTTGTAATTGAGTTTATCTTGAAAGTTTTTGAATTGTGCAAAATAACTAATTCCTCGGATACACCAGTATTCAAGAAGAAAGCCAATTCTTCATTTGTTTAAGATGTATCGAAATGCTATTGTCTTTTAACCGTAATATAGTTATCCTTGAAATGATAAACACATTTGAGATTTTGCTAAATGGCACATTTCTTGGTCTTGGCAAAGCTATGTCTGGCAGGGCACTGACAGAAACTACGTATCTTCTATATATTTACATAACTTATAGCGACGAGATCCTGTAAAATCAACAGTATTTCCATACTTGGTTTCCAGCACTATTTTGTTAAAATTTTCCTGTCATTATAGATTCTACTAAGACTTCCTCTGCGAAAGTAACTCTCTGCATCATATGTATAATCTTTCTTTCTGAGCTACAATAACCATCGATCCTTTCAAAATTTTCCATTTTACTTTTGTACTTGACTATCAGAGTTGTTATAAAATTGTCATTCTGATTTGATTATGACCATAGGATGCAATTGATTATTTTCATATCTATCGATTATCAGAATGATTTTTGTATATTTTCCTTTTGTATTTGACGGTAACAATTTCCTCTTGAATTTGACTGTCAGCATCATTTTTATTAAGTGTTTTTCACAAAATCTTGAAAGAAATTGTCCACTTCAACAAGATTATTACCATCAGTTTCTATTAAGTTGGTTTTTATTTTAAATTTGACTTTTACCATTATATTTCACAAAAAATGTCGTTGGAATTTGATAATTACTATAGATTCTTACAAAATATGAAATAAATTTGTTCTTCAATTTCATCAGCAATGTTTATGAAGACATTAATTCTCAAGTTGTACAACACTATATTCCATTTTTTATGAAGGAACACTCACTACTGTAAATTGTTCTCCAATTTCCGATTTCGAAGCTATTTTTATCTACCTTAAGATGTACTTAAATTACTTTTTTGTTCATTCATAAGAAGGATGATATCGATATTCGGCAGATAAATCCTGATATAATATATTTAACAAAATAAAAATGATATAGTAGGCACAATTAAAAAGTAAAATACACAAAAAATACGAATTAAAAAAAATACCCAAAATAACAAAAGGGGGAAAGAAAGGTTGGTTCCCCAACGTTTTGGCCCTATGGCCTACCACTAGAAGGGCTACCGGGCTGAAATACGGAGAAGAATGTTAAAATGACGAGAGAAGAGACACCATTAGGACTGCCTTCTCTTGAAGTTTTAGATGAATTAAAATCAACGAAGATATTAGTTTCGTCTATTGACAGTTATGATTTTTCTACACTTTATACAACCCTTCCACATAAATTGATTAAATAAATATTTGGACAGCTTATTAAATGATCTTTCAAATTATCTGGTCTACAGTTCCTTTGTTGTAATAAAAAGCAAGGATTTTTCTCTAACATCACCTATAAAAATCATTGTTCCTGGGCTTGCAATGACATGATTAAAGCACCAAAATCTTTTGCCAGACAATATTTTTGTTCGTTTTGGCAACATCGTTTATCAAAAGAATGTCATTGGAATTCCAGTTGGTACAAATTGTGCACCTCTCATTGCAGTTTTTACTATTCTGTTACGCACGTGACTTTATGAAAAAAACTTCAAAATGGAACCGTACAAAACAGCGATCAACTTATTTCAATTTCCAATAATAACAGCAGGTATATCGACTACAAAAACATGTATATCCTTCACCCACAAAAATTGAAACTTAATAAAGCAAACAATGATTCTTAATACAGCGTATTTATCGATGTTATTAGCATAGTTGACTCCAGTAAAATTAAAGACATAAATTTATGATAAAGGTGGTGATTTTGATTTCACTATTACTAATTTCCCTTTCCTTGACGGCGACGTTCCGGTAGTTTGGACATCATACGGGGTGTATAAATCTCAACTAATACGATTCGCACGCGTCTATTCTACTCTTGACGACTTTAATGAACGTAACCTTACTATCACATCCAAACTTTTACAACAAGGTTATAGATTTCATAAATTGTTACACACATTTAAGAAAGTTTAAAGAAGATATGAACATTTGATATCTAAATATGGTGTTACTCATAGACAGCGTATTAATATCGGCATTTCTCACCCTCTTTTTTACGGAAACGCTGTTAATAATGTCAAAACCTGATAAAAAAAACAGAAATACTGCGACGTAACTTGTATCTTTTACGTAATAAGGGATATTGACATCATATACTTTATAATTCCGTTAAATTGGTTTTGGGATCCAATGACCTAAAGATTTTACAGGTATACGTACTGGCCTCTCAATGATATTGCCGATGTCTCTTGAAATCCATGATAATTCTTTACCAAACCCTTCGGGAAATTTTGAATATTTCTTCCGTAGTGCAACAGTGTTTAACCAGCAGACTAGGCTCTTTGAGCTAGCCGGCAGTTAAGCGACGAGCACTCCTTGACCCATCTTTCTAAATTTTGTTTTATCTTATTGCTTTCTTCTCATGCAAGATTGTGGTCATGGAGTTAGTGGTCTACCTGTATTGGGTTTTATTTGTATGTTTACTATACTATAGGGGAACGGGATAGAGAAAGGGGAGGTTTGCAGGTACCCATAAACTGGTTTAACCCTACCGCTAGTTCTAGTTAGTACCGGTACCAAGTCCGGCAAGCTATCCCGAGTCCCTATCGTTGTCTACGTTTGCATTTTGTTTTTTTTTATTGTTTTTGTCTTGTGTAGTTCCCTAGTAGATTGGGGCATGTGATTGTAATTTTCGGCCATTGAAGGTGTTTCCTCTTATCTTTTCTATATTAATTTATAGTTATTTCGTTTTTTTAGGTGCCATTTAACAAATCTTTACCAAAATGATCAAAAGTCGTCGAAATCGACCGAATTCGCTTTCAAATTGCACTGTAGGCGGATAAGATTTTTTAAGCAGAAGTTTGAAAATGTACTTGAATCAATTCTTGAATGAAAGTGTATGTAACAGCCGACCTGTTGCATCAAAGATTTTGACAGAATTAAATGAATTTAAAAAATTGTTCATGGTAGCAACACAGGAAAGTTTCCGTTCCTCATAGAATTTTATATCTTTACATCACTAATTGATTTACGTGGGATTTACTAGCAAACATAAATGTCGTTTTATATTGAACTATTATTTTGTGCCACCACACTGTACACATGTCTTTCCCTTGAGAATTGTTGTTTCAAAACAAAGCGACAAATTCTTGACTTTCGTTAGTGAAAATACAAAAGTAATAAGCAACAAGTTGAACGAATCCTTTACAAATGTTAACAAAACAACAAAGCATGTAAACAAAGATCGGACAAGGTAACAACAAGTTACACAACATGACATACTGACTTAATAACAACAAATTGGACATGTCTTTCTTTTGTTGATAAGGTTATATTTTGACGTGTTCCGTTGTTTTGACGTGTTCCTCGGTAATTTATCATTCTATCCCAAACCCGTTCATTGACAGTTATAATGTGTACGACGAATTAGGAAGCTGTGAACTAGGCAATAAATAAAAATATAGCATGGCATTGGCTCAGTGTCTTGAGGGGAATCTTCATTATAATAAAAGGTTTATAAATACAACAGAACTTATTCCATGGATTTATATGATAAAATATTTTGTAAAGACCAATTTATTTGGGCGTAATATTTTGCATCTTAATACAGAAACTACTCCGTTTTACCTAACTCCCATATTAGTACCTTTTTTCACAACTTTGTTTTGTAACACCCATATTATAACAACACAACTGTCTTGTAAGTGTTTTTGAAGTTAATGATAAATAATCATATACTCTGTATATATTTCCTTGTACCTCC
>MJUU01013577.1:300723-316239 GCA_002080025.1 Modiolus philippinarum | reverse complement strand
ATGCCACAATTTTTTGGCACATCCCCGTACGTCAAAATATAGGATGTCGACTTACCATACCATATATATTCTAGCACTGTATTTACAAGAAATTCAATTGATATCATTTTATTTTAAAATGAATATAGGCCTTCAAATTTCCCGGCTTTTAACAGTTTCCCATTTTGAACAATGGAAGCGCTTTTAACAAATAGTTACATAAACTGACAAACAAATGATGGATGCGAACTTCCGTGAATGTAAGTTACATGTACCATATAAGGGCATTGAAAACCGTTAATGCATTAACGACCGTTAATGCAATTATCTCATCTTTGCGACGCGGGAACAACATTAATTCGATAAACTCATTTTAGTGGTCGATCAGTTTATAAAATTTCCGCTAAGTTGAGATGATCGATCGCAAATATGTGTTTATCGCATTAATGTGACCGATAAACTATACTTTACGGCGCTAATATCTATTTATCGAATTAATGTGGTTCAGGCGTGCCATACATATTAGAGATAACAGACTTGCATGAACATAATATCACATAATAATAGGAGATCACAGGAAACAACATCAGTGGCTGAATATTACAATCACATTCCACAATCCACAAGGAAACCACAGATGAAAAGCACAAATTAAAGACAAAAGACAAACAAAAATAACGATAGGAACTTGGGATAGCCTAGCTAGGTACCAGTACTACGTATACCTTTTCATAACGTCTGTGTTTCATTATCGATGCAAGGGCATTACATCTTCTTGCATACCTAAAATACTTATTTTACTATTTGTCTATGGTAAATTACAAATGACCATTTTATTTAAGCTAGCTATGAATAAGTATAGGGAGAAGGCAGTATAAAATTCATATATATTCATATTAAAAGCCATAAATATAGAGAATGTCAACCTTTTGGAGGTTGTTTTATATATGAAATAATAAAAATTGTGAGTATATAACCTTTGCCATTATTTTAGTGGTATTTTTTTCTTTTGTCCAGTAGTTTTTGTGAAATTCAGTGAATTGCACAGAGAGTTCCTTCACTTACAATGCTGATAGCATTATTCTGTTCATATTCTTTACTTGATTTTCTTTTTCTCCAAAAGGATTCGTCTATGATATTAATGATCATTTATGCCTGCAATAGTTAACCATTTTTCAGGGTATTCCCTTTAACCTTGTCCCGTTTCAGTCAGCTGGTTTGAAGCAAACACGACTTGGCTGTTCGAATGCTCCTTCCATATATGTTCTATTTTTCAATAAGCTCAATTGAAAAAAGTAATTGAACATGTCCTGACTCACTAAAAGCAATTTCTAAAATGGTTAATAGCAGGAATGTCGGCAAAAACATTCATGGCTATTTCTAGAGGAAACGGACAATATTTTTGTATGTATATTTTTGAATGAAATCATCTTTAAACTCTAAGAATGAGTTTTGTAGTGAACCGTTCAGTAAGAATAAGTTTTAATTAATCCAGTCTTAATGCAAACAGGCTATCCCGAGTTCCTATTGTTTTTTTATGTTTGCCTCTTGTCTTCATTATTGCTTTTCCTTTGCAGTTCGCTTATGAATTGTGGTATGTGATTGTAGTTTTCGTACATTGTAGGTTTTGACTGTTATCCTGTTTTTGTAATTCAATGCAAACTGAGCATTATTTTAACCAATCAAGATATTAGGATTTAAACTGAAATGACACATATTTCTCATTAGGTATTTAAACATGGTTTATCTTTTATACTCTTTTCGGAGCAGGACGTGCCTACTCTTCCTGAGGACTAGATACTACTCTCCATTCTTATGGGAGTTCACCCTGTTAGTGCCTTAGTTTAAATAGTGTGTCTTTATTTCCGTATTTTTGTGGTTGTCTCATGGTTGTTTTTCTGTATTCTCGTTTTCGCAATGTCTCTATACTTTGATATTTGTAATTATCCCATCCTTCTGTCGGTGTTATCCTCCGTGGTATGAATGGGAGTTCGAAAGATGTTTAAATGGGTGCATCCACATTTGAAATAGTTAAATACCAATTAAACATAAATAAATGGCATTTAGAGATGCAAGAGGTATGAGAAAAGTTCATTGTTGAAGGCCTTGTGGTGACTTCTATATGAAGTGCGACAATAAAAACATTGATTCATTGTTTGGTTTTTACCATGTATTTGTGAAGACTTTGTCTCATGTGCATTTAATCCATATCCCTTCATTGTTTATTTATCAAATAATATTTTCAAAAATAGCCTCTGAAAATGAGAATATCTCAGCTCTTAGAAAAAAAAGTCGATACCAGCGACATTAATGACTCTTATGAATTTGTACTTATAGTTCCGGTTTAAACCTTCCAGAAAAAAGACAAGTCATGCTAAAGCATCTGGTCTTCAAGTAAAATTAGTTTGCCACATATTTTGCATATACAATACCTTGTGTGAAAAGATTAAGTAGTAAATCTCTCTATTAGGGACGGGCAATATAAGTATTATAAATGCAACCACATCCATTCAAAATCAAGTGGCTATTTGAAATAGTAGAAACCAAATTAAATCAACTGATATGATGTGAAATTGATGGACAATTAAGTAACCACAATGCAATACTTCCAAATAAGGTGTCGTAGATCAAAACCACTTGACATACAATATCTGGGTTACGTCCCTTGTCGGTACCTCCGGTAAACTGGTACAAAAACATGCATAGAGAACTGAAGAAGGAAACGTAAATACAGGTGTTGTAAGATAATCTTGACAGGGAACGATTTATGTCTTCTTTTGCAAACAACAAACTAGTTTTGTAGTATATACTTTACTTACACACACACACCTTTACATTAGCATAAATCACTCTCATTTGACGTTGAAAACGACAATTTAATGCTAAGCTAATGCAGTTTACCCAAACCAAATTTGCATTAGTTTTAACCGAAATGAAAAGACCATCTTTAATCTTATTTTGTTAAAGAACGACTTAGATCAATGTAAAAGTTTAATAACTTTCTGTTACGTTTTATCCCTTTTTAATTTGAAACAAATTCGAATGTACATCAAGTCCCTTAACATGTGAAAAAATATATAACGTCACATGTAGGTCAAAATATTTTTTGAATAGAGTGCGGATGGCCAGATTTAGACAAATTGATTTTAAATAAAAATGATAGGCGGGAAAATGTGCCGCTTGGAAAGTAGTGAATACGAAACAAATTGATTTCCAGTGTAGCTAGCTCCATATAAATTAGAATTCCAAAGTTCACGCTGGGATGATGACGCCATGAATAGTTCGTACATCTATTCCCGAGCTACGTAACAGCTACATCAGTTTTATTTATGGTAAAAAGTGTCTGTTGTCATAATAGAGGATTTCACCTACTCCTGTATTATTGGTTTATTTCTTGACACTAAAACTGCATCAATTATTTTAATGTTTTAATACTATACACAAATCTAACAGATAACTCTAAATCTGCAGTGTAATGCTAACATTAATGGTACGAATAATAGCCATTGTATAATCCATTTAGAAATATGAAGCGACTGCATCAAAAATATTTGATACAGGTCATATACAAATAATAATAATAATTACAGAATAAATAAATATATAAATATGAATAAATTGGACACTTGATGATCAAAAGTATGGTCAAAACATTTTTTGGTGCACATTTTATGTTTAAAATTTTTTGTTTGTGTGTGATTCGGTTTGGAATATGTGAGCACAGTTGTAGATAAAATACTTTCACTTGGCATCATATTGTGCGAAAATTAAAGTAACCCTATAACAAAAATCGTGAATTTGTAGTCAAGAAGAGTAAAACAAAATCATTTCAAGAAATTTAATAGCAATCGAACAAAATATATTTTTTGAAGACTTGATATGAAATGCAATGACATATAAAAATAAGTTTTACAAATTGCAATTTCTCGGCATTGCCACATGTAGAACTGGAATTCACATTTTGTTGTTTTATTACCATTTAGTCAATGCGTCTTTTGGTCGACTGCAAGTCACGGGTGCAACACCTGGAAAGTCTTCAGCTGCTTTGGTGCTGGTAAGAAAACCAAACCATGTGATAACAGACAATAGTTCTGAAGTTCAGAAAGTTCTGTTAAAACTAATGAATATCTCCCCCATTCAAGGTTCTGCCTTTTTGCTAATATTTGAGTAACTAGGCCTTTGGGCTTTTTTTTTCAGTCAGAACAGACATAATTTGATTTATAGAAACAAAAACAAAAAATTCGAATGACAATCAAAACAAACCAAAAACAAACACCAAGGCCATTCAGATACAAACCAAATGGAGACAACATAACAAAGACAAACCAAACAAACAAAAAGTAACAAGAACACTACAAAACTCAAGCATTATCGGTGTGAACCAACACAAAAACAAGAGGTATCAGGGCGTTACAGAAAGACAAGAATGTCTGTTCCACACATGTCACCTGGCATTGCAAATTCGTAATGTTGTTGTGTTGCTATAGATTAAGTTGCTGGACTCGGCAATTATGGTAACTTTATAATGTTTCTGTGTGTAATCTAGTATACTACAGTGGAAAATAAAAATGAGCTTTCTGTGGCAAATCAGATACAAAAATAGTGAAAAAGTAACGCGAAAATCAGACAAGGGAGAGCTTTCAAACATGTAATTCGATTTGTTTTATTCATACGTCAATGATTATTCCGTGATCAGATGTTAAACCTGGCACTAAAATTACAAACCATTCACTGGATCTTAAGTACAGGACTTAACAATAGAATAAATGGTAAATGAAAGGATATGGAGTTCATGCATACGAGACAAAGTATCTACAAATACATGGTAAAAACAAGCATAGGAACAACACTTTTATTGTTGTTCTTCATCTTGAAGTCACCTTAAGGCCTTCAGATTGCTCATACCTCATAGTAAGTTCAAGACGGCCCCTAGCGCCGGTTTGAGCGGAATTCTTTGTTAATTGTCGGACGACGCTACATCCATGTTTTTGCTGGTCATGGATGCAGGATTGTCAACAAACATTTAGTAAACTGGCAAAGTGCTGTAACAATCACTGTCATGGACAATCACTGTCAAACATGAAGGAAAGCCTCAGATATAGTACTTGACACTAAAATGACTAAGCAAGCTAAAACTGATTATTTTTAGGATGGATTTTCAAGAAACGATTTATTTTCTTCCTTAGAGAAGGAGCTATAACTAAATTCCACAACTTTATCGCAACCTAAGTCAACTGAATCGATAAAAACTGTTCACTTTACAAAGAAAAGAAATACTACACTGATTAATTTATGCACAACCTATGGCACTACAGTAAGCAATGGTACAAATCAGTATCAGTATTCACAAAAGTCGTACTAACAAAATTTCTAACGTCATTTCAAGTTCAACTGGTTTATCAGGGAGATGCATTATCATCGTTTTATTATTCTTCCTTTCATTGCATGAGAAATAATAATAAAAACTCTACTGGTGTCAACCTAGAAAAGGAGCGTTTCCTTAAAATTCTTTATACATTCCTCCTAGGGTATAAAATTTCATTGGAATATATCTATAAATTTCCGTTCGTTTTAGGTGCATATTTTATGACCACATATATCGCGGGCAAGTCTTCAAATATTTGAAAAAATATGAATAAATAAAGGATAAATACCTTTCAATATCATCTACTCAAAAAATTACTATAAATTATGTAATAGTCTCTTTCATTTTTCAGATGCTATGAAATTAAAATATGCAAAACAAATATTTAAGCAAATTTTAATTCGTGCCTTTCGGTGTTTAAATATAAAACATCTTTAGCTATATTCAGATTGTAAATATAATGTCAATATATTATAATTATACAATAAAATGACATCTGAAAGCTTTGCAATATCCAATAAAATTTTAAAACAAACATTACATTTATGATATGTAGTTTTTGTAAATAATTTATTGTCAAAGTAAATCATATCCGTAGATCAATTTAAATGAGTACATCTATAGCACATTAAAAGAAGCCTTGTCAGTTTAAGAATAATAGTATATTGTTAGGTCCCCTTTATAAATGCCCCTCAACTTTCATGATTTTCTGGTTTCACTACACTATCTCTATCCTGAATGAAAAGGAAGCAACAGTTTAACAGTTCTTGAACATTTTCTACTTAAACAGAGGGAGGATTCACTGGATCTGTGTTGCTTTTCTGTCTTACATGTGTTCCTTTTGTCCAGTTTGAAAGGAATCTCTGCTTATTCAAGGGATCTCTCCTTATTCAAGACTCTAAAAATAGATAGAAGACATTTGTCTCATGGAAATTAGAAATTGGGATGATAACAGTGTTTCAGGTTTATGTTGTTCAGTCTCTACAATACCTTACGATTCATCTTGCAGACACAAAATTACTTTCAAATTTGTTCCATATTGAGATGTAAATTCGAAATCGACCAACAAAAAGCTTGTGTCCAAGATTGTGACAAATGGAATGACTTTAGTTTATTGCGTTCTAGCTCATTTTTGTTTTTGTCGTGTCTCAATTTGTGTAAAATGAAAGTTGTCGCGTTTGTCTTTATTTCTATACCCCGCTTTAGTGATCATAGTGCCCTTTCGTTCGTACATCCGTCACTTCGTTATTCCGTCCGCCATACGGGTACACACTTTATGTCACCAACTCCTCCTAGATCACTTGGAGAAATTCAATGAAACTTTCACAGAATGTTTAGTGCATATTACCATTGTGCTTTTTATAAATTAAAAAAAAGTCACTTGATTTGAATTTTTGCTTTTTATTTTTTGTACTACTGGAATCAAATGGGGGAACGGAGGTATATATTAGTGAGCTTTGCATACCTTTTTTCTGATTTATTTATTCTATCCTCTCTCTTTGCCTAAATATCCTTTTGGAGAAGTATTTGATTTGTGAACTTTGCAAGTAGCATTATGCTTATGAAGAATGCATTTCGCAGATTAAAAGTTTTTTAAAGCTTGCTCTGATTATCAGGGTTTTTGGTAAGAAGTCCAACTTTGACACACAGTCTATCAATTAAAAGATACGAAATGCCAAAATAAAGACATTTTATAGTCGTATCCATGAATTTGTCGACACTTACTCATAACAGCTAAAAAATGGAAGAAATTGGTAAACATGAAAATAACCATCTATACAACCAGAGCGAGTCTGATGTACAAATAGACGGCTTCCTTACACTGCATGGCCAGGCATTCTATATAATGACCTGAGTACCCAAAATATTTTCCTTAATCTGAACTGTAGATACATAAATTGTCGTAATTTACTGCAGTATTGGTATTTTGTTTTCCATGTACGTTATTGTATGACCTTAGTTGCTTTATTTTGCTTTATCTGAACTGAAGATACATAAATTGTCGTAATTTACTGCAGTATTGGTATTTTGTTTTCCTTTATTTCTGTTGTCCATGTGCGTTATTGTATGACCTTAATTGCTTTATTTTGCTTTATCTGAACTGAAGATACATAAATTGTCGTAATTTACTGCAGTATTGGTATTTTGTTTTCCTTTATTTCTGTTTTCCATGTGCGTTATTGCACATTGCTTCTTTATACTTGCTTTGTGTCGGTAAACACATATGTAATAGGAAATGCTGAGTCTTTCCAGAAGACTTTGTT
The DNA here is from genome assembly GCA_002080025.1 of Modiolus philippinarum. Lineage (NCBI taxonomy): Eukaryota > Metazoa > Mollusca > Bivalvia > Mytilida > Modiolidae > Modiolus > Modiolus philippinarum. The sequence goes on along the minus strand of MJUU01013577.1, from coordinate 308,631 downwards.
TTTCTTTATTCTTGCTCTGTGTCGAATGACACCCGTGTAACAGGGAATGCTGAGTCTGTTTTTCTTTATTCATGCTTTGTGTCGGGCGACATGTTTGTAAATACGAAATGCGGAGTCTTTCCAGAATACTTTGTTCTTTATACTTGCTTTTTGTCGGGAGACATGTGTGTAACAGGGAATGCTGAGTCTTTCCACAAGACTTTTGTTTTTCTTCATACATGCTTTGAGTCTGGACACACGTGTGTAAACACGAAATGCGGAGTCCTTCCAGAAGACTTTGTTTTTGTCGGGAGACACATGTGTAAACACGAAATACGGAGTCTTTCCAGAAGACTTTGTTCTTTATACTTTCTTGGTGTAGGGAGACACGTGTGTAACAGGGAATGCGGAGCCTTTCCAGAAGGCTTTTTTCTTTATACATGCTTTGTGCCGGGAGACACATGTGTAACCAGGAAATGCGGAGTCTTTCCAGAGGACTTTGTTCTGTATGCTTGCTTTGTTATGGGAGACACTTTGTACGGAAATGGGAGTCTTTCCAGAATACTTTGTTCTTTATGATTGCTTTGTTATGGGAGCCACGTGTGTACGGAAATGGAAGTCTTTCCGGAGACTTTGTCCTTTATACTTGCTTTATGTCTGCACACACTTGTAGTGGAGGATGCTCACTCTTTTGGAAGACTTTTATCTTTATACTTGGTTTTTGTCGGGACACATGTGCAGCAGAGAATGCTCAGTCTTTTGGGAAGACTTTGTTTTAATCGCACTGATGTGTTTGGCGATATTTGTTACTGTAAGGTGCTTCGTATGGTTGCACATTAAAACACTAGCTCAACAACATGGTTTCATTTACAAAAAACGAATTCAAAATAACTTTTGGTATTAAATCAGCTTTTTAAAATGTAAAAAGTAAATGTATAAAGTAAATGTATAAAGTAAATTTCAGATTCTCTTGAATCACAAGGTAGCTGACTACTATGATGATACGGTCTTGCAGTCTGCGATCTAGCATTGCAACTATTGCGTTTGATTTCTTCAACAACTTTTGTTTTGGAAATTTCCAAAGACAGACGCATACGTAGCAAGAGAAGTTTACCATGTTGTCGAAATCTCAGTCCTTACATAATTCATGTTAAAATTGCTGAGGTTGTTTCTCGGAAATATTAGTAACAGCAGATTATGAAAATCGGACACTTCCTTAACTTCCTTTAAACATTTATAATAACTGAGAATTACGACAGTTACTAGTATATATTTTGTTGTATACTTTTTTGAAACCGTTACGTGATTGGCCTATTTTATTTCCCTTTCAAGTCTGTAATAATACACTTATTAGATATCTAAAAATTTATGAGTATGTTAATGTTAAAAGCCAATTTGATAAAAACATCTTTGGTTCATGTGTACGCCGATTCGCGTATTCTATCTAAAAAGCAAAATTGAATTCATCACTCCAGAAGTTTTTATGGTAGACATCACGATCTTGTGGACCGCTATGGGATATCTGGTTCTCAGATGACAACAGATCTTTCCCTTTAAAAGTAAAAGATTGTTGTTTCTCCTACAGGATTTGACTTTATTTACGGATTTGACATGTTCAACATGGCGGGAGCATAATAAGAAGCAAGATATGCTTACTGTATGGTTGCTATATTTCGCGGGGTATTATTTTTCGCGCTATTCGCGTTTAAAACGATAACCGCGAAAATTTATACCCGCGAGTATTTCACTGTAAACCTGAAAATAAATGAACATAATGACTAACTTAAAATCCGCGAATACATCCAAATCTGAAAACCGCGAATATAAAGCCCTATACAGTACTCTAGCAGTGCACCGGATCTCAATCATGGCTTTTTCATTGGGTCCGCGTTGTTTATCTTTGTATGTGTGTGTGTCTTCATTTTTCTTATCTGTGCCAAACTCGTGCTATGTCTTTGTTTCTTTGTTTTTCCGATGTTGCCATTGTCCTTGTTTTATAAGTTTTCATTAGACTGACGGTGGTTTAGCTCATTGGCGATGGGATTTGCAGGCGACTTCGATTTAGCAATCCCATAAATGAACCAATTTTACGTCAACACTCCCTTATCTGTTTTAACCATTATTTTGATGCTTATTTTATCATACTAACCCTTCCTGAGCACCTGGTGTCAATCTTTTTGAGAGTTCACACTGTTAGTGCTTTAATTTTTTAATTGTTGTGTTTGTATTTTGTGGTTGTGTGGCGTCTTTGGTCTTCCATCTTCTGATGTTCTTGCTTTTGGATTGTCTCTGGACTTTGATTTAAATAATCTTGTTCTTTGTTCCTTCGGTATTCTACAGCCTTTGTTTATCTAAATTAATTTTAACTAAATGCAATAAAACACCGGCATAGCCCTTGATTGTCTGAATATTGCTCGTCCAATAACGAGTCCAAAACAAAATGTCATAAACGTTAACAAGCCAAATCCGATAGTTGCAAAGAAAGTCCTTTAAAAGGTGAACATCTTCAGCTGCCGACACAAAGCAAGTCTAAAGGTATAAAGAACAAAGTGCCCCAAAAGGATGCTCTGCTATACAAGTATTTAAAGAATGATAGAGAAAATTGTTATGTGCACATAAACCGGTTTATCCACACCCCTTGCATTTGTGCATTTCCCCTGTGGGTTGTGACCTGCGATTGTAATTTTCAATTAGCCGCCGATTGGGTGATCGTTTTGCAGAACATTTACGTTCTGTTAAAAATAAACTTGACTGCCCAGTAGGCAACCATTTTTGCCTTCCTGGACACAGCCAGCATGATCTACAGGTCACTGTTCTAACTAAAGTGGAAGGAGGTCGTGATCATAGACGTACGCTTGAACAGCGAATCATCCATCGCCTCGGTACAGTGCGTCCCAGGGGAATAAATGTAAAACAGAACACCGTAGATTAGATATTGTTTTGTTATTAACTAATCATCCGTTGTTTGTCTTTTGTTGTTAATTTATTTATCAATTGATTTTGTAATTTCTTGTAATTGTAGCTTATCATCTGTTCTTTGTCTTTTTGGTATTTATTTATTTATCCATTGATTTTGTAATTTCCGCGTATACACCTAACGTTAAACATTTTTTTTTCTATTTAAGCCATGTCTTTGATGTTCTTATTACAGGGTTTTAGTTGGAGACAACAGAAGTGAGAAGTGTCTCTGGTCCACGGTGATGTCCTGTTCTTTTCTCACCCTCGCAAAAGGAGTTACCTCCGAAAATTTGGGCCTTTTCTTTCTTGTATATATATTTTTTAGATTTTAGTCTTATGCATATTTTAATTTTGTTGTTCTCCATGCATCCTTATTATTTTGTCCGATTGTAATTTTCAGCCGTTGTAGCAATTTCCTGTTATCTTCATTACTTTTCTTTATCAGTTATTTAGAAACCTGCCAAAAATGTTGTGTTCGAACGAACTAGTGGTTCAGAAACTGTGCTATATAGACAAGAAGTATTTTCCTGTATAGGAAATGTTAGACCACCTTAACACTCTTGATTTTTAAATATTGACATTTCATAAGCAAACTAATTCAAAATTAAGAAATGTTCACACGTTGTTTTCAAATATAATTAATTAAGGACGCCAAACCGACACTACGGTTCTTTGGATCAATGTAAATCTTTTTAAAAGAAGTGTCGAACTCTCGAATATTTGTCCTATTAAACTTTTAATGCTATCCCAACTGGCGACATACTCTTTTAAAGCGCTGGCACTACCTTGAACATTTATGTTTGTTAAAGCGTTTTGTCAACTAATACACGTTTTATTTGAAGTTTAATACTATGTAAAGAAATCTATAAACTACTAGTCTTTGATTCATTCATAAATTGTTATGTTTACTAATATTCCTAGCACGTCCTTCATTATCAAAGACCCTGCACCCGTAGACTTATCAAATATTTGAGGTCGGTGACAAAAGTCTGTTCTAGTTCAAATACAACACCTTGGTTCTATCTAAAACCACTAAGCCGCCTACGAACAACCACTTTCATTCATACTAAGCATTTCCTTGTTCATAAAAAGTGATTAATATATGTATAAACTCAAAGGTACATTCCTGTAATTAAATGTAAATTAACACCTTCAAAAAATTGTGAAAAGTAAGCAAGTGCAAGAAATATAGTAATTTTTTTTGCACTTTCCTTATCTATTTGAATGTCAGAGCTACCATTTCATTGATCATCGGTTTAATGGCATTTTCAAATATCGGCATCCACCTCATTGGGACAGGAATACTCCATCAATTACAAACGGTTTGGTGTGTAATTTCACTTCTTGTTTACAACAGATTTTGCATTTGAGGTGGAATGCCGAGAGAGCAAGGTTGATGAATTAAAATATTTTGAATTTCACAGACAGATAATCATTTTAGATGTCTTGAATTTGTAAAATCTCATTTTTCATTCACGTCGTGCATTTGAATATTGCCAATATCCTCTATTTTTATCGTCTTCCTTCTTACCACTTACCTTTATACTGCCGAAGTGTCCTTATTTCATCTTTATCGTTATGACCAATACCTAGGTTTTCTGGTTTTATTCTTTACTATCATTTTACCATCTACCTGCATATTGCTTACATCCCGTCATTTTATCATAATCATCATTAGTATCTGTCTGTATACTAACCACATTTTCTTATTAAGGTCTTTCACCACAGTGAAAGTTCTTCTGATTATATTATTATTTTTCCGCCAAAATCTTGTCTGAAAACTACGCGACATATCATCTCGATACTTGGTGTGGTAGATCGGTCACACAACACGACAACAAAAATCAACCCGTTGTCCTGAACTATTTTTAGTAACGGAGTTATCTGCCCGACACCGAAACCGTAACCGATATTAAAATTCTGAATGGGGGAAAATGTTTGTTATATCGTAACGATGATTTATCATGCAAAAATTTTTTTTGGGGTCGCGACCCCGGTTACGCGTTTTTGACCCCTAAATATTCAAATTTCTTAAAGTTATCGGATATCCACCAAATTTGGTTTCAAGGTAGCTCTCATGGTCCTGATTGCAAATCTAGATAAAAAAAAATTGTTGGCTGCCATTTTCAAAATGGCCGCCATTCGAAATTTTGTTATCGCGATATCTGGGAAACGATAAAAAGTTTCTGAAAACATTATATTGGAAAAATACTCCTCTCATTGAGATCTTCATTTGATATATTTACATGAAAACTCTACGACTAAGCGTTTTTGAGTTATAGGCCTTGACGCGTTTCCGTAAATCGTTTTTTTTGCGAATAACTTTTAAACGCTTACAGATAATATAGTAAACATATATATCTAAAGTGATCAGTGCGAGGAGACCTTCAATTTGGGTACCTGGTTGAAGGTCATCAGTGACCTTTGACCTTGACCTTTGACCTTGTTAGCGGATAAACTCGGAAACCGTAACAGATAGCTGATTAAATGTAATGGGAAAAATGGTCATCTTCACGTGACGCAACTTTGTTACATTCGGTCCAAAGAGATTCGGCGACCCTTTGTATGAGTTATTGCCCTTTGAAAGATTTTGAGTTTCCATTCTTGCGAAATACTCCCAAACGATAAGTGGTAGAGACCTGAAACCTTCACCAATGTTCATGGCAAGACTTGACCTTTAAAATGATGTCAAGGTCAAAGGTGAATTTTGACCTTGACCTTTGACCTTGAACTTTGTTAGTGGATAAACTTGGAAACCGTAATAGATAGCTGATTAAATGCATTTGAGGAAATGTTACTCTTATTAAGATCTACATTTGGTACATGGGGTCCAAAATAATTGGACCACTGGTTTTGGACCTAGGGTCCAAAAACTGTTTTTCGGGGTCCGACTGTACATTTTTTGCTTATATCTCAAAAACTATGTAAGATACAAAGAAACTATAAGAACAAAAATTGTTCAGTTAAACATGGCCGAAAAAATGGGATCAAGGTCAAAGGTCAAAGTCACTAGCAACAACGTTATTTGCCATAAAAGTCCTTAGCAACCTTAGGCAAAAAGTTTTGTAATGTTGTAAAGAGGAAATAAATGACATTACCAGCCGGAAATGACTTTCTTGTCCTTAGCAACAAACTAATTTTTCGAAAAAGTCCTTATCAACCGTTGAACAAAAGACTTATAAAGGTCAGAACTTTAGTTTACATCACATTTTTGACTGATATAGACAACAAAACCAAACTCACACATTTTTGACTGATATAGACAACAAAACCAAACTCAAACATGTTATCACGGTGAAAACTGGTGAAAGACCTTGCAATTGTTCTCTGAACAATTGACTTTTTAATTTTATCTTTATTATTCCAACCAATGTCATCTGTCTACATATTGCCCATTTCATCTTATTGTGTTCTTATAATCCTATCCGCCCGTCTGTATAATGCCCACACCTTCTGAATTTATCTTAATCACAATATATCATCAAGACGATTTTTCTGCTGGTATATATTGCCTATATATATCATTCATTGCATCTTTCTGTATATTGTCCATTTCATGAATCATCGTATTGTGTGTTTACCATCCGACCCCCATGAACATATAAATAAGCAATTAAGGGATATGTTTATTTCCCATGTCTTCTATTTTTATCCTTATTATTCTGACCATCTGTATGTATATTGCCCATTTCATCTTATTGTGTCTTTATCGTCCGACAAATCCGTTTGTTTAATGCCAATATCTTTTGATTTTTCCATCACCACCCTTAGTATCTGTTTTCATATTGCAACATCTTATACCTTTTAATTCTGACCAACGGTCTGTTTATTGCCTATTTTATCACTATAACTAGCTGACAGAATATTGCCTACATCTGATTTATCTAACTGTCACTATTACTATTTTTATGTATATGTGCTAAGGCCGTCTTGAACTTACTAGGAGGTATGAGCTACGCTCGTTGTTAAAGGCCTCATGGTGTCTTCAAGATGAAGAACAATAATACAAGTTTTGGATGAACAAATCATTGTTTCGTTTAATGATGTAAATTCTTGTATTCAAAGTTTTAAATTTATCAATAAAGCAACATGTTGATTAGGTTGGCCTGTCAAAAACTTAATGCCACTTATTGCTTTCCTTTGAAGAGACAGGTGTTAACAATATCGCGAGGTAATCACAGTGCATACCGAGTTCTTTGTGTCCCTATGTTGAGACAGGTGTAAACAATATCACAAGGTAGTCACAGTGCATACCGTGTTGTTTGTGTCCCTTTGAAGAGACAGGTGTTAACAATATCACAAGGTAGTCACAGTGCATACCGAGTTGTTTGTGTCCCTTTGAAGATACAGGTTTAAACAATATCACGAGGTTATCACAGTGCATACCGAGTTCTTTGTGTCCCTATGAAGAGACAGGTGTTAACAATATCACGAGGTAATCACAGTGCATACTGAGTTCTTTGTGTCCCTTTGTAGAGACAGGTGTTAACAATATCACAAGGTAGTCACAGTGCATACCGAGTTCTTTGTGTCCCTTTGTAGAAACAGGTGTAAACAATATCACGAGGTAATCACAGTGCATACCGAGTTCTTTGTGTCCCTTTGAAGAGACAGGTGTAAACAATATCACAAGGTAGTCACAGTGCATACCGAGTTGTTTGTGTCCCTTTGAAGAGACAGATGTAAACAATATCACAAGGTAATCACAGTGCATAACGAGTTCTTTGTGTCCCTTTGAAGAGACAGGTGTTAACAATATCACAAGGTAGTCACAGTGCATACCAAGTTTTTTGTGTCTCTTTGAAGAGACAGGTGTAAGCAACCTTACAAGGTAGTCACAGTGCATATCGAGTTCTTTGTGTCCCTTTGAAAAGACAGGTGTTAACAATATCACAAGGTAGTCACAGTGCATATCGAGTTCTTTGTGTCCCTTTGAAAAGACAGGTGTTAACAATATCACAAGGTAGTCAC
>MJUU01013577.1:286777-300569 GCA_002080025.1 Modiolus philippinarum | reverse complement strand
ACAGGTGTTAACAATATCACAAGGTAGTCACAGTGCATACCAAGTTCTTTGTGTCCCTTTGTAGAAACAGGTGTAAACAATATCACAAGGTAGTCACAGTGCATACCGAGTTGTTTGTGTCCCTTTGAAGATACAGGTGTAAACAATATCACGAGGTAATCACAGTGCATACCGAGTTCTTTGTGTCCCTATGAAGAGACAGGTGTTAACAATATCACGAGGTAATCACAGTGCATACTGAGTTCTTTGTGTCCCTTTGTAGAGACAGGTGTTAACAAAATCACAAGGTAGTCACAGTGCATACCGAGTTCTTTGTGTCCCTTTGAAGAGACAGGTGTAAACAATATCACAAGGTAGTCACAGTGCATACCGAGTTGTTTGTCTCCCTTTGAAGAGACAGATGTAAACAATATCACAAGGTAATCACAGTGCATAACGAGTTCTTTGTGTCCCTTTGAAGAGACAGGTGTTAACAATATCACAAGGTAGTCACAGTGCATACCAAGTTCTTTGTGTCCCTTTGAAGAGACAGGTGTAAGCAACATAACAAGGTAGTCACAGTGCATATCGAGTTCTTTGTGTCCCTTTGAAAAGACAGGTGTTAACAATATCACAAGGTAGTCACAGTGCATACCGAGTTCTTTGTGTCCCTTTGAAGAGACAGGTGTAAACAATGTCACGAGGTAATCACAGTGCACACCGTGATGTTTGTGTCCCTTTGAAGAGACAGGTGTTAACAATATCACAAGATAGTCACAGTGCATACCGAGTTGTTTGTGTCCCTTTGAAGAGACAGGTGAAAACAATATAATGAGGTAGTCACAGTGCACACCATGTTGTTTGTGTCCCTTTGAAGAGGCAGGTGTAAACAATATAACGAGGTAGTTACAGTGCAAACTGAGTTATTTGTGTGCCAAATTGAATATTGTCAAATCAAAGGATTGCTTGTTTTTACTGTGTATTTGTAGAGATTTTGTCTCATGTCCATTTACTCAACATCTTTTCATTCATCAAATTATTGTATAAAGACCACATCTTCTGATTTATTCTCGCCATCTGTGTGTTGATTTTTGTCTTTGTATTCTGACCGTTTGTCTGTATATTGCCCACGTTTGTCTTTGTATTCTGACCGTTTGTCTGTATATTGCCCACGTTTGTCTTTGTATTCTGACCGTCTGTCTGTATATTGCCCACGTTTGTCTTCGTATTCTGACCGTTTGTCTGTATATTGCCCACGTCTTCTTATGTTATATCTATTATACTGATCACCTGTTTTTTTTTATTTTTTCTTTTATCAGTCTTGACAATCTTGGTGTATATTGCCTATATCTCCTGAAATTCTTTTTAAATCGTAAGCCGAAGGCGGCGAGTTGTTAAAATGACAAGAAAAAATCACGTGAGGCTTCAAGCCTATTAACAGCTCTAAAAGATAATCTTCGTGCTTCCGATAAAATATAGTGCACAAGTTCTTTCAAAATCGTATGCATTGCGTATTTAAGTTATATCTCTTCATTTTCTTGAGTAGAATACGGTGTTGTTATATTAAATTGAAAACAATATGCATGTTTATCAAATCAATCGTTTAATTTTATAGTGTGTCTTGGATCAACGAGCCTGCCGCGCAGATGAAAATAACATTTGTGTACCTGTGATATGTGTATTGCACATATTTATAGCAATGAAATCGACTTCTTTTCGTAAAATACATACGAAATCACACAATCCGATTATTTTCACGTATTACGGAATAACTCATGCAGACGTATGCAGCAGTTCTTTGGATGACTACGAAGTTTTGCCACGTGTAGATTTTCAGGGCTTTCGAGTTTCAGCTCCATCGGAGCTTTGATTTATTATTTTGACCATCTATTTATATATTCCACACATCTTCTTATTTCATCTTTGTCTTTCTGACCATCTGTGTGTTCATTGCCCACATCCTCTGATTCTATCTTGACAACTTTGATCATCTGCTGGTATTTGGCCATATCTTTTCATTTTATCTTCATCATTCTGGCATTAATTTCTGTATCTTTATCGTTCAAACTACCTGTCTATATAATTACAATATCTTTGAAAAGTAAATGAGAACCGAATCGTCATTTTTAATACGACCGTAAAAATTTGAGGTCGTATAATGGCATGGCGCTGTCGTCGTCGTTTTCTTCATATGACGTCGCTTTCGTCTGTAAACACTTTTGTTTTTGGTCAATAACTTAAGTTCCAGTTGATTAATCCTTATAAAATTTTGACAGTGTTCCCTGGCACAAAAGGAAGGCTGTGTATTTTTTCTTCTTTTTAGGCCTTCCCTTTTCTAAAAATGGGCAAATAGTGGTAAAATTGGGTGTTTTCACATATTTGGCTGTAGAATATTCATTATTTATCAGATTTTGAATGTCTTTCGTCCAGTGTGTTATTTATCAAATTTTCTATCTGGAGTATGCACCGGAATGATTTTACGTGGCACGTGCTGTTCATGACATAAATTTATTTTTTGTCCGATTTTGATGCAGTTTTTTTTCAATGGATTCATAATAAAAAAAATTTCAAGCTGCATCAGATTTTTGATAACTTGTTTCCTTTCCGAGCTATGAGGGGCAAAATGGAGCCATAATTGCAAACATGCAGATTACCTTAAATTTTTATTTTTCATCCGATTTTGATGGGATTTTTTTTCTTTGGGTTCCTCTTGTTGTAAGCTAGCGTTCAGTAGTATTTCATTTGATTTTGCATAGCTCTTACTGTTTCCGAGCTTTGAGGTTTCAGAAGGGCAGAAATTGCAGTTTTTCAAAATATGTAAATTTTAATTTGTATCGGATTCCGATGAGATTTTTTTCTTTTAATTCCTTTTGTTGTAAGCCTATGGTAGAACGTCAATAGATTTGGCACATCTCTGAAAGTTTCTGAAAAATAATGGGTCAGAGGGACCGAAATTGAAATTTTTCAAAATATTATTTTCTATTCGGATTTCGATTGAGATTTTTTCATTGAATTCATGGCGATATATACTGTCAGTAGTATGTCAAAACTTTTGCGTAAATTTTACAGTTTCGGAGCTTCCATAATAATAAAAAGGGCTAATTTTAATGTTCCTTAGTTTGTGTCCAGCTGATTACTGTGTAAAGCTCCTTATTATTTCAATCTAGTTACTGTGTCAAGTTCTTAATTGTGTACATGTTCACCTTTTAATAACACTTATTCATTCCAATTTCATTGGTCAACATGCTGCGGTCGTATCATGCTGCGTAAGCGTAGCCCTTTTAATTACGAATAATCCAAGGACAATAACAAAGAAACAAAGACATATCATGAGCACGGCCTAGAAAAGAAAAATGAAGACACACACATATACAAAAATAAACAAAAATGACCCAATAAAAAACCATAAGTGAGATCAGGTGTACGGGTAGAGTAAGCATATCCTTTTTATAAGACACCCGTCGTACTTAATATGTCAAATCCGGTAGTAAAGTCAAATCCGGTAGAGGAAACAATAATCTTCAGCTTTTAGAGGGAAAGATCATCTTGGAAACAGAATGATATCCCACAGAGGTTCGTAAGATCGTGATGTCGACCGTAAAACTTCTGCTGTGACGACTTGAAGCTATGAGTAATATACTCTTGTTCAATTAGCCTATTTGTGAGCAACCGGGCTCTATCAAGGAAATCACAGTATCAGCCAAAGACAGTTGAGTAGCGAATGAGTTTGGAAATTTCAACTTCACATACCGACACAGTTGGAATGTTGCTACAAAGAAAAGGGAAGTTTACTATTTGAAAAGTGAAGTCTTTGTGTTTGGCATACAGCTTATTTCGTAGTCTACCTCTGTTGCCAGTAGTCTACCTCTATTGCCAGTTTCAAGATGAAGGCCAAGGAATGAGGCCAATGTGGAAGTCCCTGTAGTATCCTCAATTTCGAGCTCTTTTGGATAGATCAGATGAATAAAATCACAAAAGCAAGTGTTGTTTAGTGACATAATATCATCTAAATAACGGAAGAAAGGATCGAGCTAGCTTTGTATCTTTATTTTGAAGAAGCCCTTTGATAAATCTTTCTAATAAGAGTGAAGAAACAGATCGTCTAGAAGAGGTGCATAGTTTGTGTCCTTTGGAATTTCGACACTCAGTTGTAAAACGAGTCCACCAAAATGCACAAATAAATTGTCAGAAACATTTGCATGAATATTTACCACATTTTTTAGTTTACCTTTGTCATTCTTATCATTTTAATGTATATTAAGTATATCTTCTTAGTGTATTCTTATCAAAATACAAAAAATAAGTTGCATAAAAACAGTAAATTTCGTTATGCTGTACACGTGTTTCAAGGAATAACCTCTCATCAGCAGCATTAAAATCAAATAATATGGGAAGCCATAATCCAAAAGTTGTCGAGAAAGAAGTACTCATTTCCAAAAATATCGAAACTGGAAGCCGAATCCAGTACCAAAGTCATCTACCGAGTGCCATACACGGAATGAAGCCTCAGTATTTTTACGTGGTTAGAATCTTGATAAAATCAGTAAATTTCTATAACACGCAAGGTAAAATTTACATGTCAGACAAGTCTGACTATTGGGCTGGTGGATACCCTCGGTTACCTCTGGTCCACAGCAATTGTGACTATCCATCTGTATATTGCACACGTCTGCTGAAGTATTTTTCAATTAATTAATGATAATTCTGTTTAAACGTTTGTTGTATGTTTTAGTTGTTTGATATTTGTTGACAACCCTTTTATCAAGTCAAACTCGGGAAAAGGTACGTTTTTAAGATACCCTTCAATGTTTTTTTTAATTTTAAAGTTTCTTTGGTATATAAAATGTCTAAAATCGCTTGCTTGTTTTTATTTATCACTGAATGTTATCTTTTCATGAAAGGATATACCAGCTAACCCCCTTTGAAAGTAAGATATGTCATTTGTAGTATCAAATGGAATTTGCTGTATCAGGGGCGAATGAAATATGACCAAAAATGTCTGCTGCTTGTATGTCCAATAATATCAACAATGTTTATTTGCTTTGTTTACCAAAATGCCTTCAAACCAATCTTATGCACCCGATCTCAACCCTAAGGAGTTCATGAGAACATGTCCATTCTTAATGTTCAAAATGTATAAAGTAACGGATAATGAGATGCCAGGCCTTTTACCTTATGTCTTTATATATAGATCTTAATAAACTATCATGCGAAATATTGTACTCAAACTTATGTTGTGTAAGTATGAGAATAATTTTAGGATAAATGAAAATATTAGAGATAAAAATTTGCATAAATTAAAAGAGTGACAATTTAATATTTCATGTGCTAAATATTTGATCGATTTTGTGAAAAAACATGTAAACAAACATAGAAAGGATATGGAATAAATGTACATGAGACAAATTTTCTGCAAATACACGAAAAAAAAGAAAAAAAAAGCCACGCTTTTATTATTTTTCTTGAAGTCATCATGAGGCTTTGCTCATGCCCCATAGTAAGTTCGAATTCAAGACGCCCCTAGCACCGTTTTTAGTGGAAATTATTGCTGAATGTCGACAATGCCACATCCATTTTTCTGTATAGTCAATGATTCAGGGTCGTCAATAAACATCAAATCCACTGGCAAAGTGTTGTTACAATCACTGTCATTCGTTGCCCAAAAAAATGAAAAGAAGACAATTACAACATATAAACAACCACAGGCATTCATCGGGTCAGTTGCAAGAAATTTGGGAAATAAATCCGGAGATGTGGGTACTATAAAATGTTGAAANTGTGCATGAAGGAATATAATTATTGTCAGAAACCAGGAAGGGGAGGTAATTCAACTTTGAGTTTTCATTGATTCCCCATGTATGGGTTACCTCTTATGCACAACTCCTCTTAATCCACTTGAAGGATTTTGATAGAACTTTAGACAAAGGAAGAACACTATATGTAGATGTGTAAAATGTCAAATAGGCTGAAAAAGGTGAATTTTATATTGTCTGATTTAGACAGAGTATTTTCATTGGAACCCTTGGGAAAAGTTTTTTCTTGAAGATTATATCATTGTGGGCATACTTGTATTGTGTTCACACTTGTACTGTGTCCGCACCTGTATTGTGTCCACACCAACTTAATTTTGCACTTACCATATAGATTCAGGGTTCAATAAGCGGGGGGTATCTTTGGCTGCCATTCGGCGACAGCTCTTGTTTTAGTTTACCTTTGTCATTCTTATCATTTTTATGTATATTAAGTATATCTTCCTAGTGTATTCTTATCAAAATACAAAAAATAAGTTGCATAAAAACAGTAAATTTCGTTATGCTGTACACGTGTTTCAAGAAGTAACCTCTCATCAGCAGCATTAAAATCAAATAATATGGGAAGCCATAATCCAAAAGTTGTCGAGAAAGAAGTACGCATTTCCAAAAATATCGAAATTGGAGGCCGAATCCAGTACCAAGGACATCTTCCGAGTGCCATACACGGAATGAAGCCTCAGTATTTTACGTGGTTAGAATCTCGATAAAATCAGTAAATTTCTATAACTTACATGTCAGACAAGTCTGACTATTGGGCTGGTGGATACCCTCGGTTACCTCTGGTCCACGGCAATTGTGACTATCCATCTGTATATTGCACACGTCTGCTGGACTATTTTTCAATTAATTAATTATAATTCTGTTTAAACGTTTGTTGTATGTTTTAGTTGTTTGATATTTGTTGACAACCCTGACTTTGGGTGAATGAAACCTTGCACGATTACAGAAAAAAAAAAGATTTGACATAACTTGCTTTAATATATAAGCCTTGTTCATAACTGACGGGTTCATTTTGATGGTGACGTCAGGATGAAAAGTGATATTAGCGTCGTCGTTCTGGTGCAGTGCAATGCCAGATATTAATTTTGGTCTGTCTTATATACATTTACTACATGTCTCTATTTTTTCATTTTAATTCCATGTACAATATTCTACGGTTTTTTTGCATTTTCAGTTTTAATAAGATCGTTTCACCAGATATGGAAGAAATCAGGATATCTGTTCTTTCTTTCGGCCTTCTTTATTTCTTGATTTATTTGGTTTTATAAGTTATGAATGTGTTTGGTTATTTAAATCTGGAATTACAAAAACAGGATAACAGCAAACGCCTACAATGGCCAGGAACTAAAATCACATGCCACAATTTACAAGCAAACTGTATGTTTTCAAAAGATCTGGATTTTTTTATCAATGATTTCAACAAATTTGGCCATTGTTCACTGTACCTCATTCAAACTCTCTAGATTTCTAATTGAACGGAGTGGACTCTTGTCTTAATTTTATCAAGTCAAACTCGGGAAAAGGTACGTTTTGAAGATACCCTTCAATGTTTTTTTAATTTTAAAGTTTCTTTGGTATATAAAATGTCTAAAATCGCTTGCCTGTTTTTATTAATCACTGAATGTTATCTTTTCATGAAAGGATATACCAGCTAACCCCCTTTGAAAGTAAGATATGTCATTTATAGTATCAAATGGAATTTGCTGTATCAGGGGCGAATGAAATATGATAAAAAATGTCTGCTGCTTGTGTGTCCAATAATATCAACAATGTTTATTTGCTTTGTTTACCAAAATGCCTTCTAACCAATCTTATGCACCCGATCTCAACCCTAAGGAGTTCATGAGAACATGTCCATTCTTAATGTTCAAAATGTATAAAGTAACGGATAATGAGATGACAGGCCTTTTACCTTATTTCTTTATATATAAATCTTAATAAACTATCATGCGAAATATTGTACTCAAAGTTATGATGTGTAAGTATGAGAATAATTTTAGGATAAATGAAAAATATTAGATTGATTGATTGATTGAATATTGTTTAACGTCTACTCAGCAATATTTCAGCTATATCAAGACGAGAACAAGTTTGTTGATAAATAATCACTTTGGGGTATGGAAATGGCCATGGGACGGGAAATTCTGACTGCCACTGGAAAAGTAGGGTGAAATCGTCAAGGGCGGGGAATTTAGCCTTGTAGCCGATCACCTACGGACCACCCCAAAAAGAGCTTACTACAAGGGTTCTTTAACGTGCAGGAAGCGTGGCATTTCTTCCAACACGTGGACCTGAGTTTACATCCCATCCGAAAGATGGGTTGTGTATTTATTAATCCCGCACAACCACGGAATGGGTCCAATTTCTATATCCCGGGACCCTCGGGGTCAGCCTCCGTTTAGGAGGGGTCACACCCCGCAAGCCGGAGATACTGGGTCCTATTTCTATATCCCGGGGTTCCCTCGGGGTCCTCTGTTAGGATGGCTCATACTCCAAGCTCAGAGGATGCTGCGGGCCTATTCTTCAGCCGGGACCGCGCACGGCGGAAAAATATTAGAGATAAAAATTTGCATAAATTAAAAGAGTGACAATTTAATATTTCATATGCCAAATATTTGATCGATTTTGTGAAAAAAACCCATCTAAACAAACAAAGAAAGGATATGGAATAAATGTACATGAGACAAATTTTCTGCAAATACACAAAAAAAAAAAGAAAAAAAAGCCACGCTTTTATTATTTTTTCTTTATCTTGAAGTCATCATGAGGCTTTGCTCATGCCTCATAGTAAGTTCGAATTCAAGACGACCCCTAGCACCGTTTTTAGTGGAAATTATTGCTGAATGTCGACAATGCCACATCCATTTTTCTAATGATTCAGGGTCGTCAATAAACATCAAATCCACTGGCAAAGTGTTGTTACAATCACTGTCATTCGTTGCCCTAAAAATGAAAAGAAGACAATAACAACATATAAACAACCACAGGCATTCATCGGGTCAGTTGCAGGAAATTTGGGAAATAAATCCGGAGATGTAGGTACTATAAACAGGTGCTATAAAATTTTGAAAATTAAAAAAAAATAAATAAGATGCCAAAATTTGAAAGTATGATAGTGTATCCATATTAGAAATTCGCTCAAGAACAAGTACATCAACATAACTGAAATGTATAGAGAGCATACATGTACATGTGCATGCATTTCTTATCGATTATAAAATATCAGCAAAATATGGGTTGATTGATCTGGTGAGAAATTTTTAACATCCCTATTTTAAAATGAAATATTTTATAGATACTTTAGATAGAATAAAACTTAATACCATATTAAAATGAAAATATGTGATATAACTTTGATAAAGTATAAAGCTGATTAAACTTTGAAGAGGTATATCAAAATCTGTTTCGGAGAACTAAACGACATGAATGTCAACGTTGAACCACTTTTAGCTAAGTAATAAAACTATGACATATATTTTAATACCCTCGAATCATGTTTTACGCTTAACACGTTAAGATGAAATCCTGTTCTCGTGATAAGTATTAGATCATTTGATAGAATTCGAAATCAAATTTGTTTTTGCTTATTGAGATTTTCTATCATTTGAATTATATTTACGTATTACACAGTCTATTCTAGATGTTAAATGTCCACCCGAATCGTAAAGTACTCCAATGTAGGAAAGAACATCAATATTTTCAATATATTCTTGCAGGTCATGGATACAAAAATAAATGAAACCCAGTTATATACTTTTTTCCAGTTATATACTTTTTTCTACTTTTATATTCCAAACGTTGACAAATTCCAAGATTTTTCTTCAGTCATTAAAGAAGAGGGCAAGCTGGATTTCATTAAGTATGCTAACAATTTTTAATTTTCCCCAAAACATTTAACAACAATCTGAAAATCCCACAACACATTACCATAAAAGGCCTTGCCCCCTCCCCATTAACAACATACAGGTCTTTTTATTTCCCATTAACAGAGTTCTTTTTATTTCCCATTAACAGTTAAAACAAAGTAAAAATTCACAGAACATAAAACACCAAATGGTCAACAAAAAAAAAAACCAGTTAACAATTGATTTCTCCAAAACATTTAACAGTCGCCTTAAAATGTCAAAAACACATTAACAGAAAAGGTCTCGCCCCTCATGTCTTAGGAAGATTATCACAGCCACGTACGCATCTCCTACATCAAAACCAAACTAATAATGTCATTAAGAATTAAGTGTCGGAAAGAATGGGTGAAAACTTTTTTTTCTTTTCACAAAACAAGAGGATTCGAAATATTGGATTGAAAACTGTATTTTACAAATCATGTGATGTTTAATGATTATTTCACAATTTTACCATGAAAAATAGTTGGCATAAAAAACTTTTACTCATAATTCTTATATCATAAATTTTCGTTTTATGTCCTTAAAAAATTGAATAAGTTTGTTTTAGACTTGTCATAACAATTTAGTAGATGGGTAGTCGTGGTCCTAATAAATGATATTGAAGTAAATGAGAACCGAACCGTCAGTCAAAAGAACGAATAATCCATGGACAACGGCAACATCAAGAACACTACAAAAAAAAAAAAAAAAAAGACAAATGAAGACACACATACAGATGAACAACACGGACCCAATAAAAACCATGGGTGAGATCAGGTGTACGAAGTAAAAGCGGTGTAAAGAGACTGCAGCCCGGGAACTGGCCAAAATATAATACACCAGAAAGGTCTAAATGACTATATATATATATTGAATAGTAAATGTTTCCAATCTTGTCCCACTTGTTACATGTAATAGCATATACCGAAAAGAATCAATACAAAAAAAAACGTTGATGGACGGACACAGAACATAAATCTGGCAAAATTTCAGTCAATCTGTCCTTTTTGATCTTTTTACATTTCAAACTCATCACAATGGCAACCAATATCAAGTACCAAATTTAAGAAAATTGTTGTTCATCTTGCTCATCTGTCAAGGAACATTTTAAAAAATACACTACATGAAATAAATCAAAATTAATCTCAACTAAAAAATGTCAAAAATCTTATTAATTTGTCACGATACAGATTTATGATCAAACATGTATTCTAGTATTTAAGAAGGTTAATTATAATATATACTTTTATTTCTCCGCTTTATTTCTACTATAAAAATAACGTTTGTGAATTAAAAAACTGTAAAAAGTATAAATTATATCCAAATTAAACCAAAAATGAAAAATGTATTAAGTATATGTATTAATTCATTATTAAGTGTCATTGGTGATCAATGGTTTTTAAGGATTTTATTACTTGGTTTTGGCAATGGCGGAAACACGTGTTCAGTGTCAAAGAATAAAATTATTACAGTAATAATTAATATTCTGCAGAAATTTGACATTTAGTGCCTACATCAAAGAACAAAACAACTCCTTTCTTAAAATGCACATATATTTAAAATGTATCCATATTTTTATTTTATTTTTTCTCTATTAACCTTTAATTTGCATTCTTTTGAAGTTGCAGGATAAATAAAAAATATGTGATTAATCTTTCTGACTAAGCTATTTCCTCAAAAATTTCAGCGTGACGTAAAGTAATTTATATTACAATACGTATTTGGTTTAAATTATCAAAAGTGAAATTTTCTTTGATTTAAAATTTCCAGACATCAAAATAAATTTGTTGATAAAATCTTAAAAACATATTGCGAAACTAAATATTGGCATAATGGTTTTCTTATTTGTAACTCTGAGATTGACTTATTTCTATTCGTTATACTCCCTAGACAGACATGTGAGTGATAAAAACCATAAAAAAGTAATTATAGTTCATAATGTGCACATTTTAAAATGAAATCTCGTCAAATTTTAACCACATGAAAGACTCGGAAGTCTAGTAATACTAGAAGTTGAAAATTCACCTTTTACATACTATTTTGTTTGATATAAAAGGATGCCCCCTATAAAATTAGCATTATAAATAAACTGAATACTTATAGATTATGTATAATACTGTCTGTAAAATCACCGAATTTAGTTTTGAAATGCTTGACAAGCAGCATAATGTTTTTCTACATAATTTAGAAAAGTTCACAGTTTATTTCTTATGATCTGTATTTTTTCTGTATGTTAAGCACTTTCTCGTAGGCTGATATAGCTCTTACTCTCAGACAAATATATCACTTCCGGTCACGGACAAAAGAACGCTTGCTTTTCGGAGACTGATATCGCGCTTCCTCAACACAAAAGAACACTTCATATCCTTGGACTGATATAGTATTTATTGACTGATATAGCGGCTGCGCTTCCTCTCATTCGAATGCATCACTTCCCATCACAGACAGAATAGCACTGCCTATTATAGCGCTTCCCGTACGTGGACTGATATAGCGCTGCCTCTCAGAAGAATGTATCATGTCCCATTACAGAAAAATAGCGCTGCCTGTCATAGCACTTCCTGTACGTGGACACATATAGCAACTCCTTTCAGACTAATGTATCACTTCCGGTCACGAGCAGAATAACAATTTCTGTTACCAACTGTAGCTTAGTCTTCGCCTAGCTTAATGTAACTCGACAATTGTTCTCGGTTTTTACAATTGTCTGATTTTACGATTAGGTGGTGATATCACTAATATTAGACATTTTGCTGATGGTGTTTGACTTTAGCTTAGTTCCACAATTGTTTTTTCGATTTTAGCTTAGTTCCATTGATAGGAGCAATAATCTATTATATGTAAAATGTTTGCAAAACAAGTTAAAATGATGTAGTGAGCATGAACAGTTTGGCATATTTATTCCGGGAAATAAAAGCTGTGCGCCGTAGTCTGAGAAATTTTGAAATTTAAATGATCCCTTATGTCATATTTCAATTTAATTCTATAAGAGTTAATGGTAAGGGTGATACATAAAAGTGCATGATACCAAATTCAAGCGACAAATTAGGGTATAGGTGGCATAATTTGTACAAGGCAAAGCCATTTGCAATATCCAACCACTTACTCTTTGCAGTATCAACTTCCATGGTTCACTCATGTGTAAATTAACTGACCTCAGTGCACCAGAGAAGTCCAAAATCATCAGTCCATATGAATGTATGGTAAAAAATATCAAAGAAATTACTCATTGAACCCACATTGAATGTAGGGTAAAAAATACCAGAAAAATTAACTCGGACTAATGATGTGGAGTGAAAAATATTACCGCAACCAAAGCATGAAAACTCAAATTATGAACAATATGACCTAGCTACCAAAACTGAGTAAAAGACGGTTAATGTGGGAAATTCTAAAATGATCAAATGTCAAGAACAAGAAGTACATACTTGTGGTTTATGTATCAATAAATATTAATAAAAAATTAAAATCACGATTACATAATTTTGGTACTTATTATAATGTAAGAGTTAATTATGTTTTAGTGGATAAATGACATGGACTTTACGTGTGGTAGGTTTCAAGTGTTTAAATCTCACAAACAGTAACTTTTTGTAATTTTCTTTTCACGAAGGGGCGATCTGTTGTAAAATAAATTATTCTCTTTCTCAGCAAAATGTGTTATATTAAAGATGAATAATACTGATTTGTTGACTCAATTTTCACAAGATGTCAAAATATTTAATAAAGAATTCATCGTTTTTAAAAAATGTCGAAGTCAAGGAAGGATATTACCCCACCATGTTCTTTTAAAGCCACAAACTACTAAAACATAGCACTTAAACACTATATATTTAATATTTTGAAACGACAACAAGGTCTGAGGGTAATCCTAAAGGATGATTCTTTTTGTGTTGCATATGAATATCATTATTTATCATTCATATCATCTCTGTAATTTGTACTTAGTCAAACGGTTTGAGTAACAATAATGAAGGTTTTTAATATTTAAATAGTACAAACATGTAATTCATTAAAAGTTAGAAAAAATATGTCCTATCAAATACCAAGTACATCTTTAAACTTCAGTGATGCACGGAAATATTTGATGAACCACTGAAATTCAACAAAAAAAAA
>MJUU01013577.1:265386-286760 GCA_002080025.1 Modiolus philippinarum | reverse complement strand
AAAAAAAAAAAAAAAAAAAAAAAAAAAAAAAACAACCACATTAAAATAAGTTGTAATAAGTTGTGAAATAAGTTGTCTACATAACTAATGGAAATATACCTTTGCTTCTACTGTATAATCAACACTATGTGTGACTAATTATTAAGTTGCAGCTAAATTATGATAACATCTGCAGAAACTAAATTTACAGAAAACTTGGTAGTTTGTTATTCATTGAGTCGATGCCTCTTCTGGTGGTCTGTTAGTCTTCAAGTGTATTCACCAACCAATAAGTCACTAATTCGGTTCTTTCCCGAAAATCGATTGGATTTTGGAAACTTGCAATATCTAATTTTAGAAAATTTTGTTTAAGACGAAGGAGTATTTTTTCATCCATACCGTTGTCATTAGCTGATTTGGTTTTTCATGTAGATCCTATTTGGATATTTAATCTCTTTCAGCTTTAACCCATATTTCTGTTTATGGTCCTTCAAATGATTGGATTTGATTTGCACTGGAAAGACATAAGTTGTCGAAATGGCCAGTGGAAACTTAATTTACAGTCACTTTGGTATTTTGTTATTCAACATAAAGAGCAACTATATTCCATGCTTTTTTTTACTCTGGTGCCACGTTTATTGCTCAAATTGACCACCAATCGATTGATTATCTGACCTAACTCGTGCGTAAACCCTTTTTTATAGAAAATAATGATAGAATTAGAAACTATAAAGACGCGACTAACTTGAAATATCACGCTTTATATAATTCTAATTTTAACTCCCTAATTCTGTACCTTTCATACAAAGGGGACCCAATTTATAATTTTATTTAATTTTATTCAAAAATTTTTGAAGACACAATCCAGGAAAAATGCTTTCATAAAGCTTTAAAATACCTTTATTTACAAAAATATGTGTATTTTTCACTTTTTGTAGCGCTCCTTTGTCGGAATTATGGTCTTTAGTCATCTCATATATACTAAAACATTGAAATTTAAACCTATAGTTAACTGATTTGTTTTCTTACTTGATATACGAGCATATTACATTAAATAAGAGACATAAGATCAAAATTGTAAATAGAAATAGTTCCGAATGACCATTGCTATTTTACCTAAATCGTGTATCGTGAAACGTTGAGATACTATTACAAACCCAGATATCATCAAATATGTAAAAATCTTCACAGTTGGCAAATACGAAATTTAATCGTCTCTCACCCAGTCAACAAAAGATTTTATTTTTTATAAAATAACAGCGTTGGTAGGCATTATATACTTTTTAAAAATTACAAATGAAACTATTTAGTTTATTACAAGGTGTTTTATGTTGAAAATTAACATGCTGTTATTTTGACACCACATAAACTTGACTATGAATACAGAAATTTTATACACAAGATGTTTTTAGAAACAATTCACAAAATCTTGACCTCTTCTGCTAAATTACTGCTCTAGACAAGTCGGTCTTGAGTAAAAAAGGCATTATTGAATTAAAATGATATTTTATAGACTTATTTAAAATAAACACACACTTATGATACTAGTTTTGCTATATATATGCCATACCAACACAGATTTATCACTTTCAAATTTTACAAGCAGTTTAAGATTTTGAATCAGTAAAAGTTTTGATCTCGATATAAATTTTGTCCTATTTTCACATTATTCGAAACTAAATCGTGTGTTTTGACAACGTGATTACACAAGAGACCGAGGTTGAAAAACGGCTAACGAAGAACATAGTTTTATTAGTAAAAAATGGTAAAAACGATAGGAATATAAAAATTTTAGAACTTGATTTTTTCATAATAAAATTCTCACACGTTGCACGCTGACGTCGTGCCTGCGCTGATTCAAAATATAAAAATAAGCGTTAACTTCACGACTGTTTAATTATGGAATTAAATATGGGTCGATGTTAATAATGAAATTAGGAGACGACGCGTCGTCTACTTGCAAAACAGCCGGATTATCTGCATTTAATGTGCTTAAGCTAAGTGTACGTAGTAACATATATTTTGTATAAATGGGAAGTGGGTATGATTTAAGTATACATACTGTTTAGTTCACCTCATTATGGGCATTTGTTAATAAGGTTTGAAGAGAAAGTACATGTGCCTTTGACTGTGTCAAAACAACAACTAAACTTTTGCGAGACAAGTGACCAAAAGCAAAGATACATGTGACGCTGCCCAACATTAAGCAATGAATTCCGCTCAATCCGGTATTAGATGCCACCTCGAACGTACTATTATATTCGAGAAAGACGAAACGCATTGTTGAAGATCTCATGGAGATTTCACGATGAAGAATAACTATAAAAGCACTGTTCCAACTTTTTTCACATGTGTATTAAATTCATTATTATTTATTACTGCTATTTTTTTTATTTTGATCTAAGATGTTAAGAACGCAAACATCGACAGTGAATAAAAAAAAATTCAACAATACCGAGTTACCTTATGTATAAGCGGGAATAGACAGTATTTCTCTCCTTCACTTGCAGGGTTGGCCATGAAAAATATCTTTCATTAAAAAAAAATCATTATTTTGGTGCATGATGTGTACTTGTTTGAAGTCATGTAAGTTTTAATTGCTCTGTGCTCGTTTCTATATCTGCTTTCCCTTTTGTGTGCAGACATGCATAATAAAAAATCTGATTATAAATGCTGCATAATTGTTTCTTTTTTAGCATATTTTCTTATATTTTTGGATGACGTCGTTTTAATCCGATCTTTATAACTTAAAATCAAAGTGTCAATTTTTGAAAGGTGAGGGGCGTTGGATTAACAAATTCCGAACCAGATTATAAGACATTTTAATCATGGCACTTCGTTATATTGCATTTTTTATCAATGGTGTGAATCGAATGGGACGGTTTAAATATCTGTGATTCAAAATGTGCATAATTTGACAATATAAATCTTTTCAGGGTATACACAATGATTGAATGGAAAATCCTGTTTACAATCCATGGCAAAATAACGTAAAATATAGTCTAGTTTATACAATTTTAATGCATGCAGGAATGTTGAGGTCATATATCCCAATTACGTAAAATAAACACGGCAAAACAATTTGAGTAACTATAACGATCCTTTCCGGAAAAATTACAAGGATTAACTCGAATCGCCCAATCCAAGTAAACATTAAATTCCTATAGCACAAACATTTTACTTTGCAATAAACATTCATCAAATTCCTGTGCAAATGATAGATGCATCTCACACTACCCATAGCACAAATATTCGTGGGAACAATATGGAAAATTATGAGTCAACTTTATCAATAAATACGGATTTTGATTTATATAACAGTAGAAACTGTTTTTCTTTTATTTTTGTACACTGAGTTAAGTCCGTAACCAATTCAGTTTGAACGGAATCTTTGGGTAACTCTATGACGGCTTAAAACCCACTGATGAAAAGTTCATAATCGTCTCAAAGAAAAAAAATAACCGGGAGCCAAAATATACATTCAAATTTTACAAACTACGGAAGCGTATTAGGGACATGCATAAAAAAAAAAATTATCTCGCCGCGGTGAGACCGAAAAACATGTAAAAATAAAAGTTTTCGTTCGATCTTGGAAATTTGTAGAGTGATAGAAAAACATAAAGTTTTATTGTATCATTTTATTTTTTCAATCAGAGCCCAACTTCCACTATAATAGGCAAAAAAAAAACAAAAAAAAAACCGCAAATTCAGACAAAACTGTCAGAAAAGTCTGAAATTTATATAAATCATAGTTCAGCGTGTGTGCATCAATTTCATGATTCAAATCAAGTTGCAAGGCCCCTTTTCTTCCATTTCATAGACAGGAACAGTATTTTGCACAGCGTGCATTTTTATGTTTGCATTTACATGCTCAAAATGCATACTGTATAAATTTACACATGTGCAAATATACATTTACACTTGCCCTGACCTCGTGCAAATTTGCACCCTTTGTTAAGTTTACACACGTATGTAGTTGCGTTTACATGCAGTAATTGCACACCAGTGCAAATTTACATACCAATGTAAAAATACACATGTGTGTAAAACTGTGCATGTAAACGGGACTTTACATTAAATATAGTCGTAAGATTTTCCACTGATTTTAACATTTATTTCAAATTAAAATTTAAGTATGATTGAGAAAAAATAATCAATTCTTTATTTCAGATTTCCTCTTTTCTCTCGATATTCGCACTCCGATGTATTATCATTACAGAAGTACTAGACTAAGTATTCCGATATTTTAATTAACCTGAATTGAAATAAAAAATGACGTGTGACGGATGAATAATGCAATCTGATTGGCTGAATGGTGAACGGTGACGGATGACGGGTGACGAGTACAAACGAGATCTAATTTAGAAACAGTGAATCCTGAGGGATGAATGTTGACTGATGAATGATCTGACGGATGCCATTTGAATCTTGAATGATCTGACTTGACTTTTGACTGATCAGTGACGGATCGATGACTAGTGACAGATAGCAAAAATGGGAATGTTGACAGGTCCAGGGACTGTAGCAAACAGATATTAGCAAATATTAAGACAACAATCAAATATTCAAATAATATACACATGCATTCATTAGCTGTATTAGAAATTTAACAGTTTATAAACATTTCAGAATTCAAAAACAGTTTTCAAGTGTTTGATTGCATTCGGTTGAGAGTTCATACTTTTGGACCACTGAAAGAGAAGCTTGTCTTATATATTTCCGTATTTGGTTTTGGGATAAGAAAATTGTCTAATGATGGAAATCTGTTATTGTATGATTCATTATCTTTTGCAGAAACAAGTAGATTTGATAATAGTAATAATAATAATAATAAAAGATAAGTATTTGATGTTAAACCCTTGCGAGCTAAACCGGCTCATGTGAGTATCTAGATAATAAATCGCCTTAAAAATATAGTAACTCGCCGCGGCGAGATAATCTTTATTGCTAACTCGCCGTGGCGAGATAGTAACTCGCCGCAGCGAGATAACCTTTTTTGTTAACTCGCCGCGGCGAAATAACTTTTTTTGTTTACTTGCCGCTGCGAGATAACCTTTTTTAGCTCACCTGGCTATGCCAGGGTGAGCTATTGCCATCACTTGGCTTCCGTCGTCCGTCCGTCCGTCGTCCGTCGTCCGTCCGTCGTTACCTCACTTTCAAAAATCTTCTCCTCTGAAACCACTGGGTCAAATGGAACCGAACTTAAACTGAATCATCACTAGGGTATCTAGTTTCAAATTTGTTATTTTGTAATATTTTATGAAAGGATATGGAGTAAATGAACATGAGATCATAACACACATGTTAACTCCAACTGCAATAATTTTAATGAGCTGTATGGCCATTTCGGAAATTAATTAAGTCGGAAATTAATTAATTAATTTCGGAAATTAATTAATTAATTAATTAAGTCTTAGGTCAAACAACATGGCCGCCGTTACTAAAAATAGAACATAGGGGTAAATTACAGTTTTTGGCAAATAACTCAAAAACCGTTACAGATATCAAAAATCTGACATAGGGGTAAAAATGATCAGCACGAGAAGATCTTATCTACCCATGCTGAAGTTTGAAGAAAATCTGATGACCCGTCTAAGAGTTATTGACCTTTTTCCGTAAAATTTTCAAAATTTTGATGTTTTTTATTTTTTATTAAAAAAGTTAAGTTTTTATTGAAAAAATGTTCAGCATGTTAAGATCTACCTACATGGATATTTTGAAGAAAATCCAAGTACCTATATATGAGTTGTGGTCCTTTATTGGTCAAATTTTTCGTGATTTTTTGCTTTTTGTCCTATATTTCAAAAAACGCTTTGAGGTAGAGGTCAAGTTTAAACTGCAAAAATGTTCAGCATGTCAAGGACTATATTTTATTGAACACATTCACGTTTTCCGACCACTTCCAAGGTGGCCGCCAGCGGGGAACTTAGTTTACCATTTGACCTAATGGGAAAATTCATACAAAGAACTTCTTCTTGAGAACCACTGAATGGATTTGAACCAAACTGGGCATGAATGGTGCTTATGAGGTGCTGACCAAGTGTTGTAATTTTGGTGCCGATCCATCATCCAACATGGCCGCCAGTGGAGATCTTAATTTCTAACATTGGACCCTATGGGAAAATGCATACAAGAACGTCTACTTTAGAACCACTGAATGGATTTGAACCAAACTTTCCATGAATGATGTTTATGAGGTGCTGACCAAGTGTTATTACTTTGGTGCCAATCTGTCATGTTACATGACCGTCAGCATTTGACCCTATGGGAAATGCACACAAAGATCTTCTAGAGAACTGCTGAATGGATTTAAATCAAACATGACATGAATGATGCCTGTCAGGTGCTGACCAAGTGTCACCAGCTGTGAACTTAATTTAACAAAACATCTAGAGAACTGCTTCATAGATTTAATCCAAACTTTGTTTACGAGAACCTGACCAAGTGTTGTTACTTCAGTACTGATCCATCATACAACATGGCTTCCAGCAATGAATTGGACCCTAAGGGGAAATGCATACAAGGATGTCATGGAAAACCATTGAATGGATTCAATTTAAACATTGCATAAATGAAACTTGTGAGATTTTGACCAAGCTTGTTACTTTGGTGCTGATCCATCTTCCGACATGGCAACCAGTAGCAAAACTTAGTTTATTGGACCCAGTGGGAAATGCAAAAAAAGATCTTCTCCTCTGAAACTGCTTGAACAATTTCAGTAGAATTTTGATATAATAGTCCTTATGTGACCCTCTTCAAAGTTTTATGTTAAATAGCTGCCAGCAGGGAATGTAGATTAACATAGGCCCCTTAAGTTTGGAAACTGCATTCAAAAATCTTCTCTGAAATTGCATGAACAATTTTAATTAAATTTTATAAAAAGTTTCTGATTTTTATGTACATACAACACCAAAGATGGACCATCAATTGGGAATTATAGTGCTGCAGGACCCAGGTGAGCGATACAGGCTCTTGAGAGCCTCTTGTATAGTTAACTCGCCGCGGCAAGATAAACTATTTTGTTAAGTCGCTGCGGCGAGATAGTAACTCGCCATGACGAGATAGTAACTCGCCATGGCGAGATAATTTTTTTCATGCATGTCCCCAATACGCTTTCGTACAAAATTGATAATTATAATATACATGTTGTATGATGTGTCTTTTTTTCTAGGTTGCATCTGCAACAATTCTTGCACAAACCGCGTCACCAAAGAGTAAATCAAAATG
The DNA here is from genome assembly GCA_002080025.1 of Modiolus philippinarum. Taxonomy (NCBI): domain Eukaryota; kingdom Metazoa; phylum Mollusca; class Bivalvia; order Mytilida; family Modiolidae; genus Modiolus; species Modiolus philippinarum. Next base: position 279,554 of record MJUU01013577.1, on the reverse strand, counting down.
CATAAAAACGTAACAATATGCAAAGCAACAGTAATCTCAGGATGAAATATATATCCTTTTAAGTTTAAGTTAACACGGGAATCGCTTAACTTTTCATACATCATATTCGTTCATTTATGCATTTTAACTCCGACTTTGCAGGTGAGAATAAAGGATGATAACATGCATTAAAAGATAGCAGAACAAAATTTACCTAACTTATAATAAACGAAAGTAAGGTATGTCCCTAGCTATAAGGTATGTCCCTAGCTGTAAGGTATGTCCCTAGCTGTAAGGTATGTCCCTAGCTATAAGGTATGTCCCTAGCTATAAGGTATGTCCCTAGCTATAAGGAAGTACGTTTTTAATTACAGTTTTGGATCCTGTAGAAATTTTAATTGACAGCGAATACATAAAGATGGGATATTGTCTCCTTGACATTTACCCCATTTCCTTTCTTTTAAATACATAAAGGTTAACCGCCTAGTTTGCTGAAGTTTTCAATTTTTCCGGAGCGACGATTTTTCTATCACCACGGAACTAGTGAACCAGGTCACTAACATTACTTTAGGTTGAGTTTAGACAATGTAGAATGACGGAAATAGCAAAAGTACCGAACAGTTTTGTCCAGAGTCGGAATCCGAACGGCAAAAATGACAAAGTAGGCGTAAATCACTGTAAAAATTGTAAACTGCAATGATCCTGACTTATTCCGGGGCATTTCAAAAGAAATGATGTGGATTTAACCGCATTTGTGGCGTTCCAAACCACCCTTCTAGTCTTGTATCCGGTTAATAACAATTGCTATGGAAAAGTCAAAGACAATGAAAAGAAATATTTATCCAAGTTGGAAAAGAAAATTTTAAATCACAGTTCGGACAGTTTCACAAGGGACTGACAAAACTTTTAAAGATCGTACGAAGCAGATTTTTTGAGGTCCGGATTAAGGAAGTCGTTATGGAGATAAATGACAAAGCCCGAATAACGGTGCTGTCTCTGCGTAACGAAAGGCTGTGAAATATACACTCCGTAAAGACCCTGTCACACTATAACGTTCTAGCAAACAGCAGTAGAAGCAAGAAAATACTCTCCATGGGAAATTGATTATTCTGAAATGAAAGCTGTACCTTTTTTCACTAATTTTAGTACTGTGATTAAGATTTTTCTAAATTCGAAAAAGAAAGATGATCTGGTTTTCTACATTTGGCTGAAAAACGGAAATTTGCGCACACCACTTGGGTCTGTTTGATTTACTATGACCTGCAAAGGAAATGTTCATCAATGCACCAATGCTTGAAATGAATTTTTGGTATTAGAGACAATAACTAAATTTCTAAATTCTAAGTAGATGGCAACTAAAAAAAAACTAATTATACCTCTACTTTAATATCGAGGGATCAGATTTCTAAAAATCACACTTCAGAGTTAGCATCCTTTGGCATCAACAATCAATAAAGGGCTATGGAGTAAATGCACATGAGAGAAAGTCTCTACAAATACATCAATATCAAATGACGAAAACAATAAACTCCCTCACATCTACTTTGTACCAAAACTTCAAAAGAATCCATACAAGCAGAGAACCTCTTAACGCCCGGGGTCTTTCACGGCTCCTAACTACTTCGTTGACAGCAGTCGGAAATGGCCTGAAAAATTACTGTGATAAAGCTTACTGCATGAACGAAGCTAATCCGATGTGGATTCTTAAAATTCCAAAGATCTCCTTGAACAGTAATCCTGAACAGTCTCACCCATATCCATGTCATTCACACATTTGATTTTTCTACTAATTATTCAACCCTACCACACAATAAACTGAAGACAGTAATTTCAGCTTCGTTCCTAGATCTTTTGTTGTATATTGACGAAGATGAACGTGTGAAATCTAAGCTTTATGACAAGCGTGGTGATTTTAACTTCCAAATTGTCAATCTTTCCTTTCTTAGCAGCAATATACCTACCTCTTTAGCATGTGGAGTGAATATTTCATAGTTGATTCGTTACTGTGGAGCAAAAATTCTGTCCCAAAAAATTCAACCTATGATAATTTCATCTCTCAAGAATTTGTATGGTCGTCAACAGAACATTATTGAAAGATATGACGTGTCGGTGTCCAAAATGAATGCAGGCATTTTCAACTAGATTCGCGCCTTCCTTGATTTGACTTTACCGATTTTGACTTTTTGCATAGATTGACTCACTGGCAGTGTATTGGTTGCTGTTAATAGAGCAGGACATGCTTACCCTTCCGGAGCACCTGATGTGACTCAGGTTCATGGGAGTAAATGCTTTTCAGTCAGTTGCGTTTTGTGATTGTCTGATGTCATTGTTTTCTGTGCTCTCCTTTGGCCATGTCTTTGGACTTCGATTTGTGCATTTACCAATTCTTTTTTACTTCGGTATTCTATTTTCGTTTTTCCGTTGCCATTGATTGAGGTAAGTATGCTTATGAGAAATTTTTTTCTGCGACGATATTGACATTTTTAATACATTTTTTGACTATTTTAAAACCATATTTAAATGTATATTTCAAGTGATCATAAACATTGATACATATTTTATTGCCAAACGTGTTTTGCAGACAACAATGCCGATTGGTATAAATTCACTGGAGATCAATAAAAAAGTAATCGTTTACTCTCCTTATAAGCTAAGATTTAATATAAAGCTTTTTATACATGATTTGACTTCGACTGAAAAAAACATATGGGAAACTCCCGGTATTCATAGAAGTTCATACTATGAGTGCCTTCGTTCTGAATGTCTTTAGTACTTCTACTAATATTTTTTAAGTTATTGATAGTCTGTGATTTTGTTCTCTCTTTCCAATTTACTATGCTTTTTTTACACTATTCACAGCTGCAGAAATTGTGCACTCATGACTTGAGTCTTGTGTACCTTTTATAACCATAAATATCTCAAAAATGGATAATTACCATGACGAGTTGTAATTTCAGTTTAATGTGTATTAAATTTCGAACACACTTTGATCTATGCGTTTGTCAAACTTAGAATGTCAAGTGTGAAAGCAGGAGCACCAAATTAAAGGGTTTGACAAAATGTTCCTTTTTTGCCAGTCTTTAAACAGCAACCCGATACAGTTGTATGATAAAAGTCTGGAAACACAGTCCACGACCTATCAAACGGTGGTACTGGATGATTGGTATCAGATACAGTGCATCAAAAATAATAAATATCAAAAACCGAAGTCAAAATAAGGGTCTAAAATAATGTACAAAATATAAAAGAATAATACACTTGAGTTCTGCAGGTATTTCTATCATAAATGTCCTTTCAGCTAAAATAAAATTATAATCGACAGTGTACTTCACAATCATTGCTTGATTCTATCATGTATTCGTAAAAACTTTGTCTCATGTACATGGACTCCATTTCCTTTTATTGTTTACTCTTAAACTAAAACTAGTTTCATATTATGAAGAGAATTAGCTTCCAAAAAATAAAAAAAATATATATACTATCTCATTTATTCAATACGAAATCTGCCAAATGCTTTCACGAGCAACCCGCTCCTAAACGGCCTTTGTATTTCTTAAGTAACTCTCATTATGGGTCCAACGCTTTTCTGAAGAAGCCCTCTCCTCTCAGTCCACAAAATTTTTGATCGACAATATTTTTGTCGAATTCGGAGGTCGTGTTTTCCAACACACAATATGGATTCCTATGGGAACTAACTGTGCGCCGCTTTTAGCCGACCTTTTCCCTTACTCGTACGAGGCCAAGTTTTAACAAGAGCTTATTCAAAGAAAACAAAAACATTTAGCCCAGTCCTTTAATTTTAGTTTCCGCTACATAGACGATGTACTTTCTTTTAATAATCCTAAATTTACATCAGATCTATCCCAATGAGCTTGAAATTAAAGAAACAACTGAAACACCTACTTCAGCTTCGTACCTAGATCTTTTATTGTATATTGACGAAGATGGACGTTTGAAATCTAAGCTATATGACAAGCGTGATAATTTAAATCTTCCGATTGTGAATTTTCCCTTTCTAAGCAGCAATATACCCACCTCTCCAGCCTATGGTGTGTACATTTCACAGTTGATTCGTTACTGTCGAGCGTGTAGTTAGTTAATTTCATCCCTCAAGAAATTCTATGGCCGTCACCTTAACATCATTGAAAGATATGACGTGTTAGTATCCCAAATGAAAGTGGACATTTTCAGCTAGATTTACGTCTTCCCGAATTTGACTACCGACTTTGACATTTTCCTTGATTGACTCACTCACAGTGTGACGGGCGCTAATAATAGAGCAGGACATGCTTACCCTTCCGGGGCACCTGATGTCACTCTTAGTTTCACTGGAGTTCACGCTGTGAGTGCCTTTGTTTTGAATGTTGTGATTTCTATTTCTGTGCTTTGTGTCTAACGTCATTGCTTTCTGTGTCTAACGTCATTGTGTTCTGTGTTATCGTTTTGGCCATGCCTTTGGACTTCGATTTTTGTAAATTTCACTCCTTTGTTCCTTCGGTATTCTACTGCCGTTGTTCCATTGCTGGTCCTGATTAAAAATCAAAATGAAAAAGTGTAAAAACACATATTTCCAACCGTTTCACTGTTTAATTGTTAGTTTTTTCAAACTTAAGTGTTTTGCAATTCGCCGTTTCAGAATCTAAAGCATTATGGGTAATATTTTTTGGTGTACGCTACGACGCCATCTTGAATCTAATGTAAACAAAAACAAAAATCAGCTGATTGTCATTTCGCGATTTTCTAATCCGAGATGGACTTACTGGATGACGAGGTCGATGGAAAAAACAGTACAGAATGCAAGATTGAATCAAACATTACTATTTTGGACGATCCCGACCATTTTCCATGGGTTTTGACAGAAAATGACATCCCTGGAGCCTCTCTAAATGGGAAAGACCCCCGTTGTTTGAAAGTACCTGAACTACAGTTTTGGCTCCGATGTCGTGGCATATCAGTAACTGGTTTGAACAAATCACAGCTAATTACAACAGTTTTAAACACAATGTCATCTCAAACAAAGACAACACCGCTTTACGACCCTGACTATCCATATTACACAGACCGAAAAATTCAGCAGTTGTCAATGTCCCATAAACTGACTCCAGAAATTATGGAAAAATTCCCAACATTAAAACCTCCAATGTTTCCTGTTTATGGCTGGCAGAAAATTGAAAACTGCACAACAGATTTAGAAATTCAGTCATACTTTAATGTATTTACTACTGCAGAACTGTATAAATACTTTGAAATTATGGCAAAAAACAGGGGCACTGACATGTCTTTTCGTACTTTGAGTCGTGGTGCAAAAATATTCAACGCTGGTTTTGTGAAGGAAACAATTGTTTGTGTCCAGAATAAAGTTGTACCTGACATTGCCATGTCTGGTTTATTTATAAAGTCATTTGTTTATGCATCTATGAGGAAAGAAACGCATGAAATAAAGATACAGATGAGGAAATTCGACCACCAGCACCCAGATAAAGTAAAGATAACCTTTGCAATATGTGGATGCAAAGCTGGGTCAGTATTCTTTTTTTGTGTGTCCTGTGTTAGAATGTTACTCAATTTTCCGTACAAACTAACCCACAATGAGTGACATATATGAGCTGCTTCTTAATTTCGAAACGGATCTATAAACATTAATCCTACCTTTTCTGCTGTCGTAAACATCTGTATTTTCCTAGTTTTCAAATGAATAATGTCATCAATGTGCATCCTTTGTATGAATACGATATAATCCAAAATTACACTTGACCGAAACAAAAACCAACCATATTTTGTACACATCTATACACTTAAAAATACCGCCCAATAAACTTGTGTGCAAATGGACGAGTCTATTATCGCTTTTTGTAGGTAAGTTATATGATAACCCTAAAATACGTCGTAACTGAGGACACCGAGCGAGGAATGGCATGGTTTTGGAAGACAGGTGTCAAAATTTTGGGAAATTGGGAAAATAACCAATAGAAGTACTGTGAATAATAACAAAACACCGGCTTTACTGTTAATTTAGTTTCTGCATATGCGCATTTCGGCAACTTTTGTTTCAAATCCATTGTGATCAATATTCATAACATTTGGAAATCCATATGCCGAAATATATATATTTTTAAAAACTGATAGAGAACAAATTACTCATAGGATCTAAATAGTAGGGCCAAAATCAGCTAAGAATAGAGCTATGCGAGAGGGAGATACTCCTTAGTTTTGAACAAAATTTGGTTAAATTTAGATATTGCAAGCTTAATTCGAAATAGAATCGGTTTTCGGGCCAGCACCGAAGTACTGACTACTGGGTATGTGAATACCACAAGGGACCAACAGCTCATCAGTAGAGGCATGGGCCCAGTGGTAATAATAATAAAAAAATAAAATACCGAAGTTACTTTAAGTCACTGTGAGCTTGGACTAATAAATTGAGAAATATATTAGTTCTTGCTGTGATTTAATTTTCGCAACAAATTATGTCTTTCTGTTAAATGATGAAAAAAATCTAGAAATAGGAAAACACAATAAGTAAGAAATCGGAAAAGTGCGGAAAACGGGAAAAGGAGCAAAGATGGCAAATAAGACAAAGTCAACAAAATATATAATATGGGAGAAAAGCCCACCCCTTCCAATCCCTTATCACCCGTCATATATGTTTATTATTATTTGTATGAAAATAAAAAGAAATAAAAGAGATTAATAATCTCGTAAAATCCTATCTTGTCTGACTCTGGACAGCCCGTGTTGAAATCAGTTTAAGAGTAAGGGGACGACCATTTGATTTTCGGGGGGATTTTGTAAATAAATAATTTTAATCTTGGTGCGAGTGAAAATAAATATTTAAATTCCACTTGTCATGAAAATAAATAATTTAATTTTGATTTGAAGAATATATTTTCTGTTTCAAATGCAAACAAAAAATTTGATGTGGCATTTGGTGAAAATAAATAATTTGTTCCAGATTTTCATGAAATGAATATTTTAAGGCAAAATCGCCCAAGCCTTCCCCTGAAAATCAAATGCTCGTCCCCTAAACTTCTGTATGAAGGGACCAATGTACAGGGTACTATTCAGGCGTTAACATTAACAATTCAGTTTCAAATAAAATTCTGAATATGGAACATATAAGTGTGGCATTATTTTTTAACCACTATACCCGAAATGGAATCTTTTTTCCATACACAGCTGTAGTTTACCACAAGTTAGGCCTTATATTTGCGTTAAAGACACATTATATTAAAACTAAATTTTTACTCGTGCAAAACGAGAAAAAAAATCTCACCGATATATTTTTGGATTTCTTTTCAGATTATCAGGTATATGTGGGCATATATCAGCGGTGCTGCACCAATTTATACATTGTAGCAATCAGAATGGAAGAACCAATACATGTAAAACATCCGAAATATGCAAGGCAGAAAGTGCAGAAGTTGCTTGCACATCTAAAAAAAATGCGTGGAAACCTCCTAAAAAGAAATCACTTATTCCAAAGACCTGTATAGCTGAGTACTCATTTCATAAATATTCAACGCTTTGGGAGAAACAGCCAACCAAATCAAGACAAAAGCGTGATTATTCGGAGTTTGTTTCTGACCCAACACTTAACGCGGATAAAATTGCTTCTCGTCTTGTTGATGTAGTAAAACACCTTGAACAATCCGACAGAATTTGTCGCGTTCAAACCATATTGAAAGCCAAATACACAAAGCAAAACGTTTGAAAAAACGAATTTACTAATAGTATATGTTCTGACTTTTGTGAATGATTTCCACAAAACAAGTACTGGAGATTGTGTCCATAATTTGTCGTTGTCAAAGACTGCATAGTGATTTGATTAAGACAAAGAACAACGATAAAAGGGTTATTACTATCTGATTGGACATTAAGCAAGTTTTTTTCTCCCTCTTTTTATTACTTGATGTGAAAGGGCTCCTCAAAGTTTTTATTAAAGTAATAAAACCAATATTATATATTACAGTTATAATGACCTTTCAACAGTCGCATACATTGTCTCTACGATATAATTATGATTTCACTTGGATATTGTAAAATAAGTGAAATGTGCTAATTGTTTGCACAAAAATGGATCACTTAGGGACCGACCATTTAACCTGAAGGGGGGGGGGGTTATGGTTTTTTTTCTGGACAGAAAATTTTTTTCGCGCTTTGCGCGAAAAAATTTATTTATTTTTTACACGTGTATCAACAAAATATTTTATTTTCAAAATTAACATTATTTTTTTGGGCAGAAAGCCACCTTCAGAAATTTTTTTTCATCATTTTGGCAGCCAAAATATTTTTTTCACTAAAAATCAGATCCAAAATATTTTTTTAGAAAAAAACCATAGCCCCCCCCCCTTTCAAGTTAAATGGTCGGTCCCTTATGATCAATTATATCTGTGTAACAATCCATGAAGCCAATTTTGCCAATCCCGATCGTGATTTTCCATGGGTATGAATGTGTTGCTATGGTTGATCCGATAACTGACTGGTGCACTGACAGTTTTCCATACAGCATTTCATTGATCAAATACTTACCGTTTATGTCAGTTTAATATATTCCAAAACTTTTTGAGGGTGGATAAGTAATGTGGAAGGTTAGGTTATAAACTTATAACTAAATAACGAACTTTCTTTAAATTTAGTTTCTACATATGGCCATTTCGACAACAGCGCAGATACAATCTAAACATATGGAGGACAACAAACTCAGAGATAAAAACTGATATATAAAAAATACCTAATAATCATCCCGGAATCCCAACTTTATTTTTTCTTAATCCCGACTTCCGGAAATGAAAAGTAACTTAAAAATTGATGAAATCCTTATTCCCAGTACATTTATTTCCCGATATCCCTCGGATTAGAAGATTTTATGCTCGGGATTTCTATAATTTAAGCCGGGATTGCGGGAAATAAATGCACTGGCAATCGAGTGTTCATATGTCTTTAAGTTTCTTTGTAGTTCGGGATTTCGGGATAAAAAAAAATAAAAATCGGGATTCCGGGATGAGATCCCTCCGCCCCCTCCTAAATAGTTAGCCAAAATAAGCTTGGGACAGAACTTTTTAATGAGGGGTAATGTTGTCCGTATAAAAACTAACCGTGGAAAACCATGAAGGTCAAAGTGAAAGAAGTACAAGTGAATGAAAATGTGACTTTTATTCCCTTAAATGTATCTTAATGTTTTAATGGAAAGAAACTGATATAGGTATTCGCGCACTTCTGCAAGAGTTGTCTTTCTTTATACGCAAGACGTTGATTATTTCATGCGATGAGGTTAAATTGAGTTATAGCCATATATTTACTCCAGAGAAATCATATGTACGATCTTTAAAAAGAGGAGAAATCATATATACATTTTGTACTTATGGCATTACTGTTACACGATGCTATAAACTTGTTCCACATCAACATCCCCTTCAACAAGTAAATCAACTAGTCCACGCACTAGGTCATCGTCATATGTACTGACGTCAGAAAAATCTATGTCAGGGTCAACGTTGTTTCCCATTGCCATTGTCACTGTCTGGACTGTGTCACTGTCACTTATTGGAACTGTTATATTGTTGTTATTTGATTCCTGTGATACCTCGGATAATTCATCATTGTTTGAAGATGAACTTTCATTTAAGAGACGATTGCAGAAAATTTCTATTTGTTCTTTGCGGCGTAAGGTCAATACAGGATCAGCTGAAGTTACGAAGGACCTCTGAAAGTTTGTAAGGTAAGCAATGTTTTTGAAATGAAAAGATGCAAGTTGAAAATTTGATATTGGAATACGTCTGGTCAGATACTTATACGATTTTATCCTACCTATTGCCTGTTCAATGAAAATTCTGGTTGAAGCAATATGTTTTGTTTTTTCCACTTGCTGTGGGTTGAATTGTTTTTTGTTTTTATTAGCAAACGGGGGTATAATAAGCTTGGCACCCCTCTCTTGAAACTGACGTTGAGCTGTAAATCCTTTGTCTGCCATATAAACTTCCCCGGGTTTTATATTGTCTAACAGCCCAGATTTTTCACACATTTCAACATCTGTTGTGCTACCAGGAAAAAGATCGGATACAAAGGAAACTGACCCCCATAGGGTACAGCCAACCAAAGCTTTTGCTGTGTGTCTACTCCAATATTCTGACCAAAATACAGACTGTTTATCCAGCTCACTTGGTTCGTCGACTTCGAATTCGGTACAATCCAAAATCATGACACAATTAGGAAATTTACTTTTTAAATCGTTTGGACACAATGGCTCCATTTCTTCGATGGAAGGATTTACATCAATCAATGAAAAGACACTTTTAATATGACAAGCCCAAGTTGAAATAATAGATGATACAGTAGAAATAGACACATTAAATATTGATGAAAGAACAGTTTCACTCAAATCTTGTCGCAACTTAACTAAATACATGAAAAACTCGTTTTTTGCGGACAACACTCGGTGACGACCAAAATTTTCAGAAATACATTTTTTTCTATACGAAGAATATTGTTTCGGTTTTTCAAAAAGTTCAAATAATGCTTCAAAAGTTTTAGTATCTGGCAAACCAGTAAGTTCTTTCACCTTTTTCTCATTGTCTTGTATATTTTCATATCTAAATAATTTTGATTCAATACATGATTTTTCATTTACCAAAATTGCGTTTATTTGTTTTGTCTTATTTACTTCATTTTGTAATGCTTCAAGTTTGCGTTTAAGATGCTCAACCTCAGTTGTTACTGTTGCTGTTGACTGACAAGCATCTCCGCTTGGCTGTGAGGGTACATGAACATCTGTAGAGGGATTACATTTCATATCAGAGAAACCATCAGACTTTGAATTCTGTGAATTTCTAGATCTTTTTCTACTGCTTTTTTTACCCAACGATTTACCGATTGACAGATCTGGAATATTTTCGCTTAATTTTTTATCGCCGGCAAAGAAATGTTCTGAGCATATCCTTGTAGATTCTGTAATCATTTCCTCTCCAATATTTAAAGCCTTTAGCCATTTTTTCCTTAATTTGTTTTTAGGTATCCTAAAAAAGCTTAGATTTTTTGTATTCCTTGACGTGTTAGCGCACACAGCGCATTTCCAACCCATATTTATCAGATTTTTTTTTCGGAATATTACGGTACAGTTGGCGTCGTTGGCAACAAGATGGCGTCGTTGCGTACACCAAAAAATATTACCCATAATGCTTTAGATTCTGAAACGGCGAATTGTTAACTGAATTGGTGTAAATGGATGCAGATAATTTCATGAAAATAAAAATACTACAGAAAAAGACAAGCATCAACAATACATGTAGTTTGTACGAGTATTCAAGCTTTATATAAATGTAAAATATTACATTTGTATTCATAACAAAGTAGGAATTAGTCGTTTGACAGTAACAGCTGGTGGAACTCACAAAATATTCTGTCATAGTTACAACTTGATTAATGAAATCTTTTCTGTTTCTACGCATAAATTTAATTCCTAAAAGAAGTGTTCTACTTTTATTGAAGGTTAATTAATGCTTGAACGTTGTTTTTGCTCATATTGCAAAGAAACAAGTTGTGATATATATAGATTACACCACAAGATAACGTTCATTATCATATTTTATCCACTAGAGATAGTTAAATTTTAAAATTTTAATTGCGAGGCTTGCCGAGCATTTTAAGATTTTAAAATTTAACTATCGAGAGTGGATAAAATATGGTAATAATCGGGATGAAGTGGTGTAATCTTTTCCTCTAATGATCGATGATAAACACCGAGAATTGTATTCCGAATAGGTTTGGCGGGAAATAGCACGGGACTTTATTCAACATACTTTGAATAAAGAAAATTTATCTAACGGGTCAAAACCGGTTAAACCTGACATATCATTAGAAAAAAGATATTAAAACACCTAAACTTGGACACAACCACACGGCATCTCGAATAATTGGTTAAGTCGTAATTCTCCTAATTCTGGAGTGAAGTGTAATGCTACATAAAGACGAGTGAAATTATGGCAAAATTACTGGAGATAAACTTAAACATAATATACCTATCACAGCAAGTAGACAAATAATAAGGCAGAACTAAAAATGTGTAGTATATTGATAGGAGTGATAAAAAAAGCAATAGCATTGCAGAGCAAATGGCCGACTGGAATATGTGTCTGATAGCAAAGGAAAGGTGACAAAAACTAGTGATACAGCATCAGAAAATAGTTAATATTCCTGAAAAACTTGTCGTATGCCTTGACAAATCCGAAATGGAAAAGGTAAACTGGAAAATCATAACAAAGGAATTGTTCCTTATATAGGTTGAAATGCCAAAGTTAATGTAAATTCTGTTTCTACAGTTGGCCTTTACGACAAGTTATGTCTTTTCAGTGCAGATCAAATCGAAAATATTTGGAGTACTAGATAATATATATATACAAACGGTGATTGTGAGCAATCAACCAAACTGATCTAAATGGAAAAGCAAATCAACTAAGGACATAACGAGCATGCGCGAGACACTGCTTACTTCTAAATGCAGTTTTTTTTAAAATTTAGGTATTGCAAGTTTGAAATAAAATCGTTCAGTACTGTGAATACTCTCGGAGACTGATAGTTAAATATGTTACATCAGACAAACGATAACCGAATCGGGGAAAATTTTCAAAATAAAAAAATCCAAAAGGCAATTCATATATTACACAAATGCATGCAACACGACAAAGCATAAATATAATAAACAAAAAGTATACGTCATAAGATTACAGTACCAGCAATTTAAACCTAGTGGCGTCATCTTGAGCTGCTAAGAGGTAAGCTTGATCTGTTACACATGTGGCACCCGTCATACTTCCAATAAAATGGTGTTAAGTCAAAGTCAGTTTATGTCACTTCAGTGATAAACTGTGGATCTTATCAAAAATGACTTTACTGATTTGTGAAATGGAAACATTGTAATGATCTGTCAAATTATGGCGACAATTACAAAGTGGTTAAACATAACTTTCATGACTTTATCGATTAGTTTTTGAGACAGTAATTTTGGACGTTTGTACAAACTACGGTCTAAAATGTAAAGGACATATGCCGAAGACTTGGAAAAACTACTGCAGAAGTTCAGTATTTGAAAGTCGAAATCACGCTTGTTTGCCATAAAGGATCGAACTTCACATTTTTATAAAAACATACAACAAAACAAACCGTTACTCTTCTGGTGTCAAGTCAAATTTAGCACACAGGCAAGTGAGATTCAAATCAAAATCAGTCATTATGACTAAATACGTGCAACTGAAAGTAATCTAGAAGCAAATATTAACGTACGTTTCGGGAGACGCGAACTCTCCCATAAAAAGTAGGTGGCATAAACAGATTTCCTGGCCATTGTAGGTGTTTGCTGTTTTCCTGTTTTTGTAATTTGAAATCATATAAAATCTTTACATAAGATTTGACTAAAAACATGGTCTTGATGAAACTATACCAGCAATATAGTGTAACATTGAAAAAATATACAAAAACAATAATTTTGATAAATTTTATTTGGGTAGCTGCAGAGTAGTCGGAAGCACTGGTCAGGCTTGTCAAATGGATGAAAAGCAAATGCCGTGAAAATGTAAGAGACAAAAACCTTTTTTCTATGGTAATTGTGTTTTCATCTATAATACGGTTACTTTCTTTTCTTTCCTTCAGCCATCTTTGTCACTGGTGAATGCATCAATAAAACTATTCGAAACTAGATGTTGTCGGAAACGACAGCTATCCCCGCACTCCCTGTTTGACACAGAAAACGGTTGTTATACACCCTTGGCATATTTTTTTCATTATTTTTTAAATCTACCTATTGATAGTCATTATTGTTACTAAAAGAATTCTAGGATATATGGTTGCTAAGTAGAATTCCAAAAAATAAGTGGTCTTTGAGACTTTCAAGAAATTTACCAACATTTGAATCAATATTTTTGAAATCCAGTTGATGAAAAGGTTTTTCCTAAACTACACAAACATTTAAAGTATGGTTGCTAGGTAGAATTCCAAAAAATAAGTGGTCTTTGAGACTTGCAGGAAATTTACAAAAATTGGAATCCAATATTTTTGAAATCCAATTTATGAAAATGTTCGTCCTAAACTATACAAACATTTTAAGTATGGTTGCTAGGTAGAATTCCAAAAAATAAGTGGTCTTTGAGACTTTCAGGAAATTTACCAAAATTGGAATCAAATATTTTTGAAATCCAATT
>MJUU01013577.1:245747-258083 GCA_002080025.1 Modiolus philippinarum | reverse complement strand
GCCTTTCCGACAACCTTCTTTAATGCTGACCAAACAAAAGCATTTAGTTTCAGCAGATGGCCTTTCCGACAACCTTCTTTAATGCTAACCAAACAAAAGCATTTAGTTTCAGCAGATAGCCTTTCCCACAACCTTCTTTAATGCTGACCAAACAAAAGCATTTAGTTTCAGCAGATGGCCTTTCCGACAACCCTCTTTAATGCTGACCAAACAAAAGCATTTAGAAGACCCTAAAAGCGAAAAATTTACAAAAAAGTTTCCAAATAAAATACCAACACCAAGATTATGTTAAGCTTAGCAACTGTCGTGATTATAATATGACTAATCGATGAGATAAATATCTAACAGTCAATACGGGACTTTCGAGATAGGAACTCTCGTGTAATTGAAGGCGGAAACGGTCTCCTTAAATACCAGTAAGAAGGATAACTGGATTCCTGACCTATTGAAATAAATATATATACCACCTAAAACGAGCTATTTATGAAATTGAAGTGTACTTATAATTTGTCCTACATGACAAATCTTTAATGCAATTTTAGTGACGAAAAACAATTAACTTTAAGCGCGACAAATAGGTTAAATATAAATCACCCTTAGCTCAACAGTGTTTACAAATTAGTGATTTCCTCTGAAGGTATTGATGTATTGATTTTTTTCGTATAATACACAAAGAAATGTCCGAAGTGAACACGTCTCAAAAGTCCCGTATTGAGATAATAGAATCGGACTAACCAAATACACAATGCAAGTTTACCAATATAGAAGCCCTTTCCTTGCGCTCGCTTGTTGTGGTGGGTTCTTGTCTTTTTTCGTATAATCTGAGTTTGACCTACGATTTCTCCCTTTTTTAGGGACTGTGGCTTTGTTGTCCTTTTTCCGACGTAATTATGCACAGAGAAAGAAATGATAAAAATAATGATGCTCGAGACTGATAGTTTTGCAATTTACTTGCTCAATGCAATGTATGTGACTATGCGTTGCATGTCACTTACGTTGTTGTGGCTAATTTTTCTTTTGTGGTTTGATTTTTTCGTTTACAAATACCTGGAATTTTTAAAGCATGTTACACCATGTTATGTGTAATTGGGCATCTGATTTACATTTTTCAAACTTAATAGAACAAGTGGTTTTCATTTCAATACGTTTTTTGTACAAACGTAGAACAAGCTGTTCAACATGACCTCCCAGAAACCGAATATTAATGACAAAAAGCAAACAGTTGGGGCGCAACACGAGAACTTGCAATTACGTATACTTTCACATAAGTTGAGGTTTTATTTTTATTCATCAGTTTGTAAAAACATTTTTTTGGGGGAAATTTATGAAATGGATAGAATTATTGTTAAAAAAACGTCAAGTTATAACATAAGTTAAGTAATGTTATACCATCATTTTTCATGGATTCGGGCATCTTGTCGGAGACCATTCCTCTAGAAAAAGGGGGACTTAGTTTCCTGCTTAAATCAAACTTCAATATGTCTATGACAACTTATCATATAACTGGTATTCGATACTTCTGAATATCAGATACTAAATTTACAGTGAGTTCGATAGTTTGGTATTTATTACTACTAGGCCGATGCCTCAGCTGGTGGACTGTTAGTCCCCGATGGTATTCACCAACCCAGTAGTCAGCACTTAGGTGCTGAACTGGAAACCGATTTACTTTGAAACTTGCAATTTAATTTTTTGAAAAATTGTCTTAAAGCTAGGAGTATCTGCCTCTTGCATAGCTTTGTCCTTATCTGATTTTGGCTCTTCTCAATCAGATAATACACATTTTTGGTTTGCGATATTCCAAATGTTTTGATTTCATCTGCACTGAAAAAACATAAGCTGTCGAAATGGCCATACAGAAACTACATACAGTAACTTCGGCATTTTGTCATTAATCTCATACATGCATTTCCCATAGTATCTGAATTGAAATGTGAACATTTACATCCTCATGACCAGTGAAAATTAATAGCCTTATGGCTGACACGACTGAAGTGTGAATGGAGACATCTTCTTGACATATCAGTTTGTATCTTACAAATTCTGTCTAATACCTGTATTTGTTATTTTATTAACCATAAAGCAGTTATCATTTCCACTGTTTTATAACGAAAACGACCATGATCTATGAATATGTAATTTGAAGTGTTTTTGACACAATTTTATGGGTCTTTCCTCATCTGTCTCAAACCTTATATAGAAAAAAATTGTCATTAAAAAGCAACCATGTCTTCCGACGATAATTCGAGTGCTGACGGCAGAAATTCTCAATTGCTTAAACAGAGGTGCATAGTTCTTTCTCCATTAGAAAATATGGCGTAGAAAGAGGTATTCACATCTGTTTCAGAGAATAATATATTCTGCGATGATATGGCGTCCTGTATTCGACATTAAAATAAAGTAATCCTAAATCTACAAGTTGGCACATGGCAGTATCACTGAAATACAAAAACCATATATTGTTATAATAAAAATCAGCAATAAAGATGTAACAAAAAATGTTACATATAGGATGTCCGAAGAAAACAAAAGATAAAAAAGGACAAAAGAAATATACTCTTTGGCATTCTTATTGTTAAAATTCTGAATCCAAACAACTGACAACACCAAAAATATTAATACTTCCTACAAAATTACTGACATTTCAGTTTGTTCATTAAGCTGCAGTCGTTCTTCAGCTCCACAGACGTGCATATGTCTGGATATCAGTTCAATGACAAGGTCTATTCATATATATATTGAAAATGTTGTAACTAGGATAATTCAAAAAAAAAAAATAAAAAAAATAAAGTATAAATATACCAAACGTGAATGTCACATAGATAAACGTAAATCTTTGATTAAATACATATTGGTTTTATATGATTATCTGTAAACTTCCTTTATTAGATAAAGAATGTTTGGTCAAACAAATAGTACTATTTTAGGTTGACATAGGAAAAACTTTTTCACTCCTTTGTTTCCTGACAGTACTATCCTGTTTTTTTATTGACAGAATCAACTTTTTCATTAACAAATGCCTCTGTTAATATAAGAAAGATAACAGGAAACACCTACAATGGCCGTAAACCACAATCACATGCCACAATCCACCAGGGAACCGCACGAGAAAAACAATAAAATGACAAAATACAAACATTGACAACGATAGGAACTCGGGATAGCCGGACTTGGTACCGGCACTAGCAAGAGCTAGCGGTAGGGTTAAACCGGTTTATTGGTACCAAAACCTCCCCTTTCTCTATCCCGTTTCCCTATAGTATAATAAAACATACAAATAAAACCCAATAGAGGTAGACTACTAACTCCAAGACCACAATCTTGAGAAGGAAAGAAAAAGACAAAGATGGGTCGAGGAGTGCTCGCCGCCAAACCGCCGGGTAGCTCAAGGAGCCTAGTCTGCTGGTAAAACACTGTCGCACTACGGAATAAAGATCAAACTCAAAACTCCCCGCAGGGTTTGGTAAAGAATTATCATAGATTTCAGTAGACATCGGCAGTATCAGTGAGAGGCCAGTATACCTGTAATATCTTCAGGTCATTGGATCCCAAAGCCAAGTCAACTCTGTCCCAGTCATTGTATAATTTCGTGTGAAGATGTAACACGGAGCTTATGGGAACTAAACTGCTTTAAAAGTGTGTATGGAAGACAAAACAAAGCTGTATGGTTATTTACATCAATAAAGTAATTATACGAAAATAAAATCAATTCGATTTGATGCAAATACATACTCGTAACAAGGTTGTGCAATTAATATCGTGATTTAATCCAAAACCGTACACTCTATGCTTAATATTTTAGATATGGACGGGGTAATTTCCCTTATATTGTTGTAGAGGCTTTTGCATTTTTAAGGGTATTTTAAAACAAAGAAATTATGATGATGATCTTTTGCTTAAGTTCCTTTGATACAACCAAGATAGTACACGGTATAAATTCTAAGTAGGTAATAAAAGTAGGGATATTTTCCTTGGACATAATGATGTACAAGGAAGGGTAGAAAAGTGTAGTAAAGTGAGTGAGAGCCGAATCGTCAGTCTAAAAATGAATAATCTGAGGACCATGGCAACATCGGATAAACAGAGAAACAAAGAAATAACATGAGTACGACACAGAAAAGAACAATAACAAGATAAGATATACACAGAAAAGAACAATAACAAGATAAGATATGGGTAAACCCATATTCAAGGATCCTCGATTGTTCACATACCTGTTATACTTGTACAATTTGGATCATTTTCAAACAAAACAAAAATAAACAAAAAGATGCGTTTATGTTTATGATTTTTTTTATTTCATTTTTATAGGGTTCGTTGCTTTGGATTCTTCTTGTCGTAAGCTCACAGGATCGCCATTAGCCCTTTCTGTTTCTTGACAACATGGAAAATTGGGGGGGGGGGGGGGGTCAAAACTGCACATGTTCTAGATAATACACAGTTATTTTTTATTTGATTTTAATTGAATTAAATGCCTGTCAAGATCCAGAGACATACAGAGATTAGCAACTACTCGAAATCGTTAACATCACGCATGTAAACTCGCTCCAATGCTGCAACACTAGAATCCGTTCGTAACTCCTCGTAATTTTAGTCAAAGTTTACCTGTACGGGTACAATGTTCCGATGGTAAAGTTATCGTTTTTACTGAATAATATCCATGTCAATTTATCAAAATTCAATAAAAAACGTTATGTTGACATTTCCGTACAGTTTTAATTAAAATTACAGGTATTGGGAATTAAAAATCGACTTACCTCACGGAAAGTCTCGCACAGGCGTCTTATTACCGATTTTTACAACGGATTAACTAGGAGTTTCTTATCTTTGTCTCTACAACATGTAATCATGACAATCACTAATTTGACAGATATTTGCAAGCATAGGGGTCTTTTCTATTTCAGTTTTGTTTGCTGTTTGTTTGTTTTTTTTCACAATTCTAATTCTTATCATAGATAATTATAGTATGACTTTTTAAACATTACACATTTTTATTCAAATCAAAGTGAACTTATACTATACGGAACGATTAAGGATTTAAAAAGAAAAGACATGGCCGTATCTTTTATTTCTAAAATTAATTGATATACGTTGTATATCCATAATGAAATATTTCCGCTCAAACTATGTTGGTATAAGTTAACTAACATCAAGATGTAGACAGGAATAAAAGCCCCTTCCTTGATAAACTGGAGTTTTCTTTGTGAATCGTGCTTCAAATAAATAAATTAGTGAGGTACTACAAAGTGTACTTTTATTATGTATCGTTTGCGTTTTTGTCACCTGTACATTCACTTCATATCCTTTCATTTTTCCCTTTTATTTAAGCATTTCAAACGTTTTTTTTGAAACTAAAATGTACTATAGAGGTAGATATGAAACATTATTATCTATCTTTTATTATTGCAAAAAATACATTCCAATTACAGGACAGTCTATGACAAAATGTATTTGTGATAGTTAAAACATTTAATGTCTAAAAAAAATAAATATTTCCATGTAAATTCTAATAATAGAAATTTAAATTAACAAAATTCAGAATTTAAAGACCATCATATCTATATATTATTCTATTTGATGAAAATTTATACTTTTTAATTAGATCAAGTATTAAAATAAATATGAAGTAATCGTAAATATGATAATTATTGGTCGATTTTAAAAACACAGAATTTAAAGAAAGATAACTCTACTACATAACGATCAATAGACATCTGCCTGATACTGAGGAAACGGTGGTGTATGAATATTTGTAGTATTAACTATCAAACCATGAACAAATCGCTTCAAATCATTAGTAAAAATACACCTCTTAAATTATGTGTATTCAGATAATTGATCTAGGGTGAGTTAAACTGATAAAAAGTCGCCAAATACCAAACCATTTCCTACGCCATGACATTGTAATATGTACCTAAAAACAAATATATACTCTTGAATAGATAGTACGCACTGATCGAGTATATGAAAACACACACACATACATAGATGAATAACAAAGACCCAATAAATACCATGGGTGACATCAGGTGCATCGATAGAGTACGCATCTCCTGCTTCTTTTAAGGCAACTGCCGTGTTGAACATGCCATTTCTGGTAGTTAAGTAAAATCCAGTGGAGGAAGACAACTTCAGCTGAAAAGGGCTGTTGTCATTTGGGAAACAGATATCCCATAGTGGTCCACAAGATCGTGATGTCGCCCGTAAAACCTCTATAGTGATGACTTCAAGTTATGGGTAACATTGTTTAAGCAGCCTTTTTGTAGTATACCGTTATTCAATTTCGGTAGGAAAAAATCGTAGCCGAAATAAGTCAGAAAGAAATGAATTAGTACTAGATTTAGTCTTATACAAACGTGTCAAAGGCAAAGTCCGACACTGATTCAATGTATTGGTCAATCAACTATAATTGTGTATACTTACTCAACATCCTCTCATTTCTTGTTTAAAGGCAACTAACCAACAGATTGACAATTACGTCATTTTATTGATTACTCATTACAAAGGATGTAAATCAAAGTTGTGTCATCAAAGAAAGAATTTGTATTCAGAATTCAATACGAGATATTTGTTACTGAATTACCGAAACGAAGAAACGAAAAATGCAAAAATAATCAATTCTATCATGTATTCATATGTAATTTTATTTTGCAGCAAATAAAGCTTTAAATTTCACAAGACCGAGCAATGGAACAGCTATCTTCAAATACAACAAAGTTTCAAATAATGAGCAATGCATTCAACAGCTTGATTTGAAATACGATGTTGAGAGAATCCCGAATGCTGGCGAAATTTTGGTAAATATCAACTCTAATTTGACTATTGACTGATATTTAGTAATTGTTCTATCTGTCTTTGCATTGTAATGCATGTTGTAATATGTCCTGTAAACCTCTTGTAGCAGGTACTGTGCCTATGTTGTATTAAACTTGGTATCAAACTAAGTTTTGTTATCTTATATCATGTATTTTATTGTTAAGTTTTAATTTTCTTTTTAAATATACTTCTATTTATATCAATACAAGTACAATATTAAGTGTTTGTTCGTTGATACAAATATCCATATGCAACACGTTCGAATTGAAAAATCAAACGGTATGGAGTAAATGCACATGAAACAAAGTTTCTACAAATACATTGACTGTAAAACTAAGCCATGGAACAATGTTTTTATTGTTGCTCTTCATCTTGAAGTCATCATGATGCCATCAACAATAAGCTTTTAAAGCTTTTCTCATACCTTACAATAAGTTCAAGACGGGCCTAGCACCAGTTTGAGTAGAATTCATTGCAAGATTTTGAACAACGCTACATTCATGTTTTTTTTTTATTCCATGAATGCACGATCTTCATACATAAATTAAACTGTCAAAGTGCTATTTGTAGCATAGCCCATTGCTGAAGGCCTCATGGTGACTTCACGATGAAGAATAACAGTAAAAGCGTTGTTCCATGGCATGGTTTAAACATGTATTTGTAGAGGCTTTGTCTCATGTGCATTTACTCCATATCCTTTCAATGTTAATCTAATAAAAATATTATCCATTGTCCGACAAAAAAAACCTAGTGTCCATAGTAACGGCAGTAGAATATCGAAGGAACAAAGAACAAGATTACAAAAATCAAAGTCCAGAGACAAGGCAATAGCAAGAACACCTGATGACGGAGGACCAAAGACGCTACACAACTACAAAGCGTAAACACTTAAAACACAACAATAAAAAACTAAAGCTCTAATAGTGTGAACTCTTAAAACATTGACATCAGGTGCTTCGGAAGGGTAAACATGTCCTGCTCTGTATACAGCATCCGTTAATGGACAATTACAACATATAGACAAACACAAGGCGCTCATCAAGTCGATTGCAAGACAACTTGGCATTATAAAATAGTGAGATGTAAACATATAAACAGGTGGTCAGAATAATCTTATAAACATGCGATTACTACCAGTTTATGAAACCCTACGACAATAAAACGACAAAATAGTTTAAATGCGTTAGAACCGCAATAAAATTTTATTATTTAAAGATTCCAAGTCATCAATCATGTCTTGACTTTCGCAAGCTCCGATATTTAGATTGCTGAATTTTGAAAAATTGCAATCTGTATCTATAGAATCTTTATTGCAGTTTTTCACGTTAAATGCGAAGTATTAAATCAACGTTCATTTTATATATATTTTTTTTTCACTTAAGATAGAAGATGGTTTCTTTGTACATTTCATTGCACCAACTGGATTAAAAGCCATACCAAAAGATATTGTGTTTATACTTGATACAAGTCGATCCATGCAGGGAGAGCCTATAGAGGAGTTACAAGTTGCAATGACTACTATTTTAGATAGACTAAAAGAAAAGGATAGATTCAACATAATAGTTTTTCAGTCAACTTTTGGTTTATTTGAGAGCGAACTGCAAAATGTTACAAGTGAAATTATAGCACACGCAAAAGAAATGATAGAATTTCAGGCCCCAGAAGGAGGTAATGATAATCTATTAGAATTCCTATAGCATTATGATTATTATGCAAATTATTTTACAGATAGATTAGAAATTTTAAATATTCTAGAATTATATTAGAATTATGCAAGGTGATTTAAGGGCAAAGAGAAACATATTTTTATTGCACTTATCTATCTATACGTCTAGCATTTAATTTTGTATTTTAATGTGCCAAAATCCATATATTTTAAAAATATTTTTAGATATTTCACATTTGTTTCAAACGTTTTTCTTAAATGTAGTTTGTTTTCTTCAAATTATGTTACTGGTATTTATAACTATTACAGGTACCAATATTCATGATGGATTACTCGCTGGTATTAAAATGCTACATGCAGTGAAAGTAAGCGAAGTCAGATCGCCAATCATTATATTTTTAACTGATGGTCATGCTTCCAGCGGCATTACCAACAGAAATTTAATCGTAGCACGTGTGAGAACCAAAAATGTCTTAGGAATTCCAATATTTTCAATCAGTCTGGGGAAGAATGCAGACATAAAATTATCTTCTAAAGTTGCAACTCAAAATTTTGGATTTACTCGACATATATATAACATACGTACAGCGAGCTCCATGATACATGGACTGTATGAGGATGTTGCCACGACTTTGTTGAAAAATATAAACATTATTTATCTGACCGATGCTGTAGATAACCGAACCGTAACTCAAACGAAGTTTCGAACATTTTTCAATCAGTCTGAATTGGTAGTCTCTGGAAAATTCTACAAAGAGTCTACGTCATTTCTCAGAACTTCTGTTGCTGGTCTTGGAGAGTCGGGATTTACATCATTGTCAAATGCAAGTGTTTCAGTCATTGAGAATGAAAACGGGAAAAATACAATAGGAGCAATATGGAAACATATGAGATTAAAAGAACTAATGAGAATAAGAGATGTTGTTGATGACCCTATCACAATTTCAGCTTTTCAGAAAACACTTTTGACAATGTCTCTACAGGTAAAAAATTGAAAAGGAAAAATATTTATAAATAATCAGTAATGAACAAAAAAATGGCTATGGAGTGTATGTTCATGGGATGAAATCTCTACAAATACATGGTAAGCTTCAGCTAATGGATCAACGTTATTATTTGTTTTCTTAATCCTAAAAGTCACCGTGAAGGCTCCAATATTAAGCAAACATTCATACCTCATAGCGAATTTAAGTAGACATAGCCCCGGTTTGAGCGTAAATCACTTGCTAGACGCTACTTTCTTGTCATTTTCATCCATGGACGCGGACTCGTCAAAAAGCAAAACCATATTAAGCAAAATGCTCTTGCAAAAACCGTCATCCGTTGCTCGATAAACGGACCAATAGACAATACAATATTTAATCAATAACGTGGCAATTAATGATAAAATGACATTCATTCTGCTTCGTGAAGAAATTGCAGTATCTGCTTGGGAACGAATACTTCCGATCATTTCCGTCACTGTTTTATCAGTCAGAAAAGGAACTCATTGACAAAGAGAAAAGTAAACAAAGACGGTGGAATAATATTGACAAAAGAAATTAGCACAACCCATGATTTTCACTAATTAATGTTTTTGAATACTTGCATTCTATTTATGGAATGAAATTATGAGATTTTGTAGTTTTGTTTGAGCGTAAAAGCGTAGACCGTAGCACATTTTTCACATGCGCTAGCGCGCTTCATTCAAAATGTGTTACGGTTCGAAAAGGAACTCATTGACAAAGAGAAAAGTAAACAAAGACGGTGGAATAATATTGACAAAAGAAATTAGCACAACCCATGATTTTCACTAATTAATGTTTTTGAATACTTGCATTCTATTTATGGAATGAAATTATGAGATTTTGTAGTTTTGTTTGAGCGTAAAAGCGTAGACCGTAGCACATTTTTCACATGCGCTAGCGCGCTTCATTCAAAATGTGTTACGGTTCACGCTTTTGCACTCCAATAAAACTAAAAACATATTGCATTCAATTCTGAAATAAACTCAACAAAAGCTTTTTTTTATTTGTTAACATAGCAAACGTAAAATTACTTTGAATCTTTATTAATATTTGAATATTTCAGTACAACTATGTTACACCTTTGACATCGGTTTATCTTCAAAAGGATGGACAGATGCTACACAGTAAAATAGTGGACAATGATGACAAAGGTATTAAAAGAATTTCATTATTTTACATATAGATCCTGTTTCAAAAATCAATATGGAAATGAGAAAAGGTTTCCGGTCTGTAATCAACAATTTGATTTGAATTATAACAAAGGCTACGCGTGGTCATATATATCCCTTCGTCCCAGAAAATCTGACATACTTTTCACAAGTTAAAATGGCGTATAACTGCTACAGAAATATCTAACAGGACTCATCTTCGAACTCCCTTGAGCTAATGAGCTAATGCTACAGCACAAATATCTTAATCCAATAAGGAGCAAAATCTGCTAGAGCACTAACGCGGATATTTGGTCGATTTTCAAAGTAGCACAATACCTATAAAAATGTTCAAACAGGCCCAATTTTATAACTCCCTAGAGGCATTCTCCAGCTTATGCAACTGTGTAGACATCATCGAAATCGGGTGGGAAATAAATTTGCAAGAGTACTTACAAGGATATTTTGTCGTTTTCAAAGTTTAAAAGGGACATAACTTCTACAAAAATAATTGATTTACATTCATCATTAAACTCGCCAAGGCATCCTAGAGAAAAAAACTACTTTCCCTTCATTGCTCACTTTATAAATAAACGAATAAAATTTTGTGTATATGCAAAATTGCTGTCTAAATTGCAAAGCATAGGTTCCAACTATTAATCATGTGAATTTAATATGGATAAAATTTGAATTATGTCTTATCTTCACAGTTACGTATGCAGCTGCTTATAAACCAAATAATATCCCCAAAAAGAGAAGACCGAAACGAAATAGATTTTCAGGTATTCTGTAATTATTTTGTGCATGTAAAATTTATAGTTTTTGTGTTTGATTTCTGCTTGCAGAGCTGCTATACCTTTTTCCTGCATAAGAATATACCAAGAGCTCATTGTTTATATGCTTAAATATAAAATATTAAACCATGTGATATAACTCGAATTTCACAGATACGCATTACAAAAACAGGAAAACAGCAAACACCTACAATGGCCAGGAACTACAATCACATGCCACAATTTACAAGCAAACTGCACCAGAAAAACAATAATGAAAACAAAAGACAAACATAAATAACGATAGGAACTCGGGATAGCCGGACTTGGTACCGGCACCAGCAAAAGCCAGTGGTAGGGTTAAACCGGTTTATGGGTACCAAAACCTCCCCTTTCTCTATCCCGTTTCCCTATAGTATCATAAACACGCGAATAATACCCAATACAGGTAGACTACTAACTCAATGACCACTATCTTGGAACAGAAAAAGCATAAGACAAAACGTAATTTTGAAAGAAGGGTCAAAGAGTGCTCGCCGCTAAACTGCTGGCTAGCTCAAGGAATCTAGTCTGCTGGTAAAACACTGTCGCACTACGGAAGAAAAATCAAACTCAAAACTTCCCGAAGGGTTTGGTAAAGAGTCTTCATGTATTTCAGCAGACATCGGCAGTATCAGTGAAAGGCCAGTATATATGTAAAGTCTTCAGGTCACTGGAATCCAAAGCCAATTTAACGGATTTGTTCAGAATATCTCGTCGATATCCACTATTACGTAAAGAATGTAAGTTACGTCCCAGTTTTTCTGGATTATTAATCAGTTTTTGACATTTTTTAACAACATTTCCATAAAATCGAGGATGAGAAATGCCCTTTGTTATTAGCTGTTTCCGAGTCACGTCATATCTAGATATCAAATGTTCATATC